>JAMKCH010026663.1:0-56905 GCA_023653785.1 Ophioderma brevispina
TGACCCCATGTGACCTTTATGACCCTCATGTGCCCTTGGTGACCTTGGTGACCCCATGTGACCTTGGTGACCTCATGTGACCTTGGTGACCTCATGTGACCTTGGTGACCTCATGTGACCCCATGTGCCCTTTGTAATCCATGTGACCTTTGTAACCCCGTGTGACCTTTGTGACCCCATGTGACCTTGGTGACACTCATGTCACCTTGGTGAACCTCATGCACCTTGTGACCTCGTTGTCACCTTTGGTCCCATTCACACTTTTTGAAACCATAATTGATGACATTGATAATCCCCACTGGTCAGTGAAGTTTTTAGTAGCAGACTAATACTAAGTACAGAAAACATATCAAGAGAGAAAAGAAACTAGAACCTTATTTACTTATTTTTAAGATAAAAAAGATAGAATAAGTTTAGTAGATTTAGATTTAGTAACAGTAATCTACCATGCTACTCTCATATATATGAAAAAACCAACTTAATGTCAATGAAAATACCAGTAATTGCAAATTATGCAAATCTGATATACCTGGTGATGAATTTCACTACTTGTTTGAATGCGACGCTTTCAAAAAAGATAGACAAAAATATATTCAACCATGCTTTAGCAACAATCCTAACGCTTTAAAGATGTTTAAACTTTTTAACTCCGATGAATTTCTGGTGCTGAAAAATTTAGCTGTTTTCACAAAAATCATTATGTCCAAGTTTAAAAGCGGGTAATTTTCTTTTAACACTGTATAGTTGTATTATAAGTTTATTTTTATATACCACATGTGTGCTTATCCTCTTTTTATGTTTATATATTTTGTATTGTATCGTTGCTTTGCCGCAACATTATATATTGTTCTATATACTTGACTTTGTATTCTCTGTTACCCTGGATGGGGTCAAATGAGAAATAAATCAATACTCAATACAAACCACGATGGCAGACGACACTAGCGGTCCAACGACCGCGATGTATTTTTTATTTTTGGCCTTATGACCACGGTTAGGGTATTGGTAAGGCCATAAATAAAAAAGAATTTGTTTCCTGTAGATAATTTAAAGGGGTACATATTGAACTCTTTCTTTTTTGCAACTGAAAAAATTTACAGAAAGGATGGAAACGGCAGTGTTCAAAGATATGAATCTCCATTCGGTATGGACAGTAATGACTGAAATATCCGATTCTGTCCTTATTAGGTTGCTTTCAGACTTACCATATGTTAGGATAGCTATACTTGTTACGGATATGCAAACATCTGATTTTTTTTAATATATTTTTTTTAATTTTCTGATTTAGCAAATCACTGATAGTGCCTTTATACTAGGTGCATTCCTTCATTTACCAATTAGAGGGCCATTCAGTTACCAATTAAATTGGTCATTCCTTCATTTACCAATCAAAGGGCCATTCCTTCCATCCTTTGAAAGTGGTTGAGGTGTCAAATTAAAGCTTTTTCAAAGTTTCATGTTACAGCAACCATATTCCAGATACTGTGGGGTCCGGGGGATGGGCGGGTAGGCGCTAGATCAATATGTTACATGAGAAAACAATATGAACAAGCCCCCTTCTGTAATAATGCTCCCAGTAGTAGCTCACAGAGTACAGAGTGACCAAGCTTTAAAAGTTGCTCTAGTTTTCGAGTTACCCTCCCCTCATTACAACAAAACACAACCACCTTTATTTTGAAGATATTATAGTCCTATGAGATTTAAGAAAAATGGTTGTGGTTTAAAATCTTTGGTGGGCAGGGTGCTTTCTAGCTAAAAAGAGTGTGGCCCACTGTTAGGGCCTGTATACCCTTTGGTGCTAGAGGCCCGTTTTCAACCCCGGTGGGGACCACTGCAGTGATAGTAATTTCGGGCACTAAAATTCTGGATTAATCTGTACAAGAGCTAGTGGATTGAATTTGAATTCGCTCTCCCCATTGCTCAGTGTCAGTTTTGGACTTGGGCAAATGAACGCATGATAATAAACCCCGTTGGAGGGGCGTTAGCAGTCGGGCCCATCAACTCCCATGTGCATGCACATGCACATGCACATGAGGGCAACAGTGGTCCAGTGGATCTAACTGCCGACTCATGAATCCGAAAGTTTGTGGGTTCGAGCCCCGCTGCGGCATGTGTGTGCACTTGGGCAAGGCATGTGCCTCACTTGCTTCTTGACCCAAGCGATATTCGGTAGCTGTTATGGGGAATATTACATCTAAGTGCTGATATGATTGTGCCTTGCCCGCTGCCTGCCCTAGATGAAGCGAAATGATTGTGGCGAATTCCTGACTGCAAGCGTAATTAGATGCCACAGCGCTGTGCTCTTGATGAAATGCGCTTTATAAAAAGCCAATAATTATTATTATATTATGATATTAGCCCATCAAGAGTAGGGCGATTACCGTCCGTCCCAAATCCGTTCCTGGTTAAAATTGACCCAAAGGAATAATCTTCCTTCGAGGCTTTTTTTGGGCTATTCCAGAATGCACGTCGGAGATGTGGCCCGAAATCATTCTCAGGACCATGCCAGTCTTTATACCTCATAGGCCAGCTATTCAATATTTTTTCTACTTCAATCCCACAACTCTGATGTTTTTTTATGATTCCAATCCTCAACCTCTAAAATACAATAAAATCATAAACTAAAATGTTGTTTCCTGGAGTGGGATTCGAACCCACGACCTTTAGATAACAAGACGAGCGCCCACAGACACACGTATAAATACTTCAATTAGATTTGATGTGCCCTCTTACGTCACTTGTTGACATTCAGGACTCCCCTGTTGTTTTCTGGCAGCAAATATTACCAGTAGTTTTCTGTGACCGACACATAAAATCTGGTTATAAATTACTTGCAAGACTTTCCTGATCTAAATTGGTCCCCAAAATGCAGCCTGTAAGCTTTAGCTTATTATGCTTGAATAAGAAAGTTAGTATTATTTAATTCGAAACAAGTTCAGCAAAACAGAATTTCCCTATGCAAAGTATGGTGCTTGTGCTGCCAGTGTTCTTCTCTTACACCAACAGGGGGCGCCATAACATAACAAATGTCACACAAAATGTTTCTGGTGGCTTCATTTCTCCTCTAATGTTAACACCATAGTTTTTTTTTTTTGGGGGGGGTGACAACTCTAAGAACAGGCACTACATGGACTGGGTACCTGTTTGTTTAGGCTCTTGTAACTTACTTACTCAAAATGAAGGTCCATCACATGATTGCCAATACGATAGCCTGGTAGCACGTCGGAGATCTGGCCCGAACAGCAATGCTCCCGGACCATGACCAGTTTTATATCTCATAAGGCAGCTATTCAATATTTTTTTTTCTACTTCAATCCCCAACTCTGATTTTTTTTTTTTTTTTTTTTAATTTTTTACTAAAATAATAAAACATAAACTAAATTTTTGTTTCTGGAGTTGGATTCGAACCCACGCCCTTTAGAAACAGATGACGCCACAAACACCCCCACGCAATCCGAGCCGGCAGGAAGGTCGTTCTTTTGTAATAACTTCAATATAAACATTAACGGAATAAGCGCACACATAATAAGAATGCGCCCCTATGAGACTAGTGAAAATAATTGCCTCCTGGAGCATGATGTCGGGCCAAAATCTCCAGAATCATTCAGAACATTGTCCGAATAAATTCAAATCAACAAATGTTCATAATGTCATGAGGCAGAGAACTGGCCATATTAAAATTCATGTCACAATTCCCACATTCCGGTTTGGAAAATCCCCAATTGCTCCAACCACAGTTCTGTCCTACCCCCCTCTACACTGCACTCATAAATGACAGCAACCCACATCCAACGGCGCCAGTTTTTTGATGAGTTGGTGAATTTTTCTCACCTGAAGTTTTCCTGAGTTTTTTACATTAATTGTAAGTCAGAAACACGCCAAATGATATATTAAAGTGTTAATTTTTGTTTTTGGAATGTCCAATTTCTTGATAATAATCAATGAAAACATACCTCAACCCATCTCCAGTCATTTATGCAGTCTTTGATGCACTGAAACACGGCTATTAACGTGGGGCCTGCGATTCGACAGGTATGTTTAGCAATGACAACGCCAAAGTCGGCAAATTCTTGATATAAGCCCCGACACGTTTAGAACCCCCTAGCTTACTGAAAATAATAATCATCACTACAACGCCGTACGGTATCCAGTTCCAGGCGGTACCCGATGAGACTGGATGTTTTAAAATGGCACACTTCTCTTCGTACAGTGTATACAATTCCAGATTCAGGCGGTAACCGACATGGATGTTTTAAAATGGCAACCGTCTCTCGTACATTGGTATACAATTTCCAGATTCCAGGCTGGTAACCCACTGGATGTTTTAAAATGGCAACACTTCTCTCGTACAGTGATACCATTCGGAAACACGTCGCAAAGGGTTTATCCCACGGACCGTGCTATCTTTTTGTTCCCGAGAATTCTTTTCAGACAATAGAATGGTTCGAATAACAATATTAATCGATGGATAAGCCGTCGCCTTCTCATCACTAATCTGGTTTTATGACCATGCCAATCTTTTTAATCGGAGAACTTTTATAGATTTGGTTATATAAGAACGGCATTTAATAAGGAGTAGCGGTTTATTCCGTTATTAAACAGACATAACTAATTTATAAAAAATAACATGGCCAAATCCCAAAAGAAGCTTTTTAAATATCATATTTGTCCCAATGAAAGCAATACGAGCTTTTTAAAAAGAGTGTTACAGTAACTTGTAAGTTCAAATAAATGAGAAAATAAATAACGAGAAAACACTTGGAATGACTTTTAATTTTGTGTGAAAACAAATACTGTATGACAACAAGTGAAACTTAACCCCCCTCTCCCCCACTAAATAATATAATTTGCATTTTATTCCTCATTGTGATAATGGCAAATCAACGATATACCTATTAACCACTTGGGCCCATATTTAATTTACAATGTAAAAAGGCCAAAACCCCCAATATAATACACTGCTTTATATATAATTTTGAAATTGTTGCCTCAATTACTCTCAAAGTTTTAATGACGGAATAAAGGCTATGTTCAATAGGAATAACCACATAGAAAATAGGCCCTATCTTGAAAATTGACACCAATACCCGGGTCCGTAATATCTAAGACTTTAAATATTCGCTCCGCCCATTACAAATCCTTTTTCTTGTCCCTAATAAGTCCCAAGGAATGTGAACGGGTCTTAAATTTAACTCTCTAAAATATCCCTCCACACCTAACAAAAACAGTTGCTTGTTATCCGATTTTATTTTTTCCTGTTAATTTCTCACTAAAGCGCTTGGTTCTAGAGGCCTAAATTTTATACTACCCGTTTCCACTCTCCTCTTTCTTGTTAATACCTTCTTTCCCCCAAAACTACCGAGCCCCTCTTTGCTGATTAAAATATCCCCCAAACGAATCCCCTTTTCTCGTCCTACTACGGAGGAATAATAATGAATGTTATAACATAAACGGATGCCGTCACTATTTATATACTCTTGTATCGACCTTGCCTATCCTGTTTATACAGGTAATTCTGAGTGAGAACAAAAGAACGGCTTATAACAAGAGTTATATAAGAGACGAATTCCTTCGTTTGTAATATTATACTCTTGTTTAGACCCGTGCCTATCTTCTAATACAGGGAAGTCGATTGAGAACAATAGACCGGGTCGTATAAAGAGTAATATATACAGTGACGATATAGCTATCCGGTATATAACATTCTTAATTATTCCTCCCGTCCATAGGACAAGAAAGGGATGTTCTTTTGGGGGATATTTTAATCAATCACAAGAGGGGCTCCTTAGTTTTTTGGGGGAAGAAGGTTAAACAGAAAGAATAAGTGAACGGGTCGTAAAAATTTCACCCTCTAAATTATACTCTCCACACACTAAAAATTTTTTTGTTTTTTATAAGATTTTTCAATTTTTTTTTTCGGGCAATTTCTACCTAAAGCGCTTCTATACATGCCCTAAATTTTATACGACCGTTCACTCCTTCTTTCCTGCTTAACTCTTCCCCCCAACACTCCGAGCCCCTCTTTTTTGCGATTAAATCTCCCCCCAAAAGAACCCCCTTTTTCTTCTCGCCTACGATGGGAGAAATCAATCTAGAATTTTATAACAGAAACGGATGCCGGCACTATATATAACTCTTGTTATTAGACCCTGCCATCTTTTATACGGGAATCTGAGTGGAACAATAGAACGGTCGTATAACAAGAGTAATATATAGAGGAGACAAATTCCTTCTTCTAATTTAATACTCTTGTTTAAACCCTTGGCCTATCTTTTTATACAGGGCATTACTGCTTGAGAACAATAGACGTGTCGTATAAACAAGAAGTATATATACAGTGGACAGGAAGAGCTGTCCCGTGGTAGAACCCAGTCTTAAATTATTCCCCCCCGTCCGTAGGACAGAAAAGGGGATGTCTTTTGGGGAATATGTTTAATCAGCAAAGAAGGGGCTCGGTAGTTTTGGGGGGGGAATAAGGGTAAAACAAGAAAAGAAGAAGTGACGGTTTCGTATAAAATTTTAACACCTCTCAATATACCCTCCAACACTACAAAATGTTGTTTTTTATCATTTTCATTTTTCGGTCCATTTTCTACCTAAAAAGGCCTACTTCTATAAAGGCTAAATTTTATACGACCCCTTCACTCTCTTTCTTCCTGCTTAAACCTTCTTCCCCAAAACTACCGAGCCCCTCTTTTGCTGATGAAATCTCCCCAAAAGAAATCCCCTTTCTTGTCTTACGGACGGGGAAATAAAGAGAATGTTATAACAGAAACGGATCCGCACTATCTAATATCTCTTTTAACGACCCTATACTATCTTTTATACTGGATTCTGAGTGCGAAACCATAGAACGGTCGTAAACAAGAGTATATATAAGAGAGACGAATCCTTCTTGCTATATTATACTCTTGTTATAAAGGACCCGTGCCTATCTTTTTATACAGGGAATTCTGATTGAGAACAATAGAAACGGTTCGTATACAAGAGTATATATATATACAGTGACGAGTAAGCTATCCTTGATTAGAAACATCCTTAAATTATTCCTCCCGTCCGGAGGACTAGAAAAATGGATTTCTTTTGGGGATTTTTAATGACAAAAGTAGGGCTCGGTATTTTTGGGGGAAGAAGTCCGCCAAAACTAAGGAAGTGGAACGGTCGTATAAAGTTTTAAACACCCAAAATATTTTCATACACCACAACCCATTGTGTTTTGAATTGAGGTTTTGATTTTTTTTCCTGTCCATTCTTAGCTACATCGCAGATTTCTAGAACCCTAAATTATAATACCCCGCATACTACAAATAGGATCCTAAATGTTTTTGACCCGTTTTTAATTATTTCACTCAATTCTTATAGCTAATGCTCAGAATTAGACAAAACATTCTCCGGATTACATATTTAATGCGGCTTCATGCGAGCGCATTTTTCAAAGGTCAATATGCACCTGTGCCGTGTCCTTTATCATTGTGGTTATCCGTAGTGAACAATGCATTTGCATTCCCCTTGGTATGAACTTTTTGACAATTATCTTGATCTTGATTCTCTTTTCAACTTATAGCACAAACACAATCAACATATCTTTTGAACAGCGAGAGTTAACCAATCCGTCTTTTCAATTGGCAAGCTGCTGGCATCACGTTTTTGTAAATCCAACCACGACATTTTTACAAACAATTTAGCCAGAAGGTTATTCTTTTTTAATGATGCCGTCCTTTTTTAGACTATTTTGATCATTTTTTAACTTTAACTCCTTTTAGTATGGTCAGAGCTCTACTGCTTTCGCCGGGATGCAGTAAAACATGTCAGACATTTAGGTCCATATCTTCATGGACCAGGATCAAATACAGAATTTAATGCTTGAACATCAGCAACCTGCATTACGACATATCCTTGATGAAACCTTTGCCGTTAAAGTTGGGCCATATAGTCCCTAGTTTGTTAATGAAGTAGGATATGTTATATTGGGCTAAATTTTTGGGGCATCGCAAACAGAGTAAATAGTTACTGGGCATGCCGCCAAACAGAGTAAGTAACTGCATGACGGAATAAAGAGCACTCAACCAACTGGGTGCAGGATAGGCTATGCAGTACGCCTGTTGGTCACATGACTGGTCCTGTTTTAAAACTGTCCCCTTCATTTTTTTCAAATTTTCTAGCTATTAATCAGTAGGCTTATTATTTCTCATAAGCGCCCGACACTCCAAATTGCATTTTACTAATGAGGCGCATCTAGCATGGCACTTTAATTCCGTTAAAAACCGGCCCCTATGATATTATAGCTGAATTACCACGATTACAAAGTGACCTAAAAACCTGATCAGACAACCAGTTCGTTTTTGCTGCCACCACTTCATTCCCCCAAAAAATTCCCCGTTTTTCTGTCCCTTCGTACGAGCTCTTAATATATAAGACATAGCAAATATAATACTTGTTTATATGACCCTTTCTATATTATTCCCAACTCAGATTATATTTTACAAAAAGATATTTATGAGTCGTGTAATAAGAGTATAATATAGTGACGGGTCTGTAACAAGAGTAAACGATACATTGAGACGAGGGAACGAAGTCTGTCCTCTATATTTAATATACCCTTGTTTATAAACGCCCTTGCCCATCATTTTGTAACAGGGTATTGAAGTTGAGAACAATAGAATCGGGTCGTATAACAATAGTAAATTAGAGTGACGAACTCGTGGGATCACAAACATTCCCGCAAACATTATAGGCCCTTATTCCTCACGTGTTTAACAAATTTCAGATCGAGAATGGTGGCGTCGTTCATATAGCAGCTCGTACTTTTCCAGCAAGCTAGGGGGTCCTAACGTTACGGGCTTTATAACAGAAGAATGCCCTCAAAGGGGAGCCCAACAGCGGCTAAGGGCCGACCAGGTAACCTGTCAATCAATTGATCAAGTAGTCCCTTCTTTTGTTGACCACAGTTAATCCGATGAAATCATACTCATACTCCCCGTTCCCATCGTGGCCATGCCGCCCCAATCGCGCATGATCCTCACTACGTACAGATCACATTAATGAATGACAAACGTTGTTGTTGATTACACAGATCGAATTTGTGGTTGAGTAATATAATCCTCAACCAAAGTACGATAGGTAATTGGATGCGCTGTGACCCCACCCCTGTGTTTACTTTTTCCTTATTTACAAAATATTAATCGTGACTCTAAGTCTTAAAAAAACCTTTTCAAATTTAGTTTTACATTCGCTTTTATGCCCAAATGACATGGTTAAATGCCTTATGAAACTAATGAAAACTTACAAACTTGGACTCAACTCAAATCTCCAACGCCAAATTTTTCACGCAGTTTTCCAACATCCAAGCGTACAACTGGCAATGTTGATATAAATTCACATGTATAAATAATATCAAGTGACGTAAAGGTCATGTCAAACTCCTTTGTACACAAGGGAGACTAATTCAGTTTTCGTGCGTTTGCACATATCCCGAAATTCACCATGCCCTTCAAGTTACCAACATACGGATCGCACAAGTTACAGGTTTGACCATGATCTTTCCAAGGCGGTATCGGGATACCCGCGCAAAGACTAGGAGCCTCGGGTAAATCAATGGCTATAACCAAATGGCTGCTTCATCAACAAACTCTACGCAGAATAAAAACTAATTCTGTCTTATCTATTATTAACAATCATTTTTTAATTGAAAATTATTAAAATATAATGGCGTATTAACCATTTACAATTCACGCGCCTTTTATGATGATAACACTTCCATATTTCACCAATTGTTGAAGTTTAAACAAGCGCATGATTCCAAATAGCAGGGAATGTTTAAAATAACTGGGTCATTTGTTAAGCGTGTTATCAACAAATACTGATTATGTCTTGAGTGAAACGATCCGGTTTTCTTTCACTTTTTTTTCAAATTCGACCTTTAAATTTTTGAAATTCTTTGTGCACGTTTTGAAATTAACATGGTGTTTAGTTGATTGGTATAATGACTACTTTGAAGAGGGAAACAAGTCCATCAACAGGTAAAATCAGGTATGTAAATTTTATGTGTAACACGGTCACAGCGCATTCCAATAGTACATATCGTCTGTGGTGAGGATGATATTACTCAACCACAGATGCTTGATTTTTTTCTGATCTGTGTAGTGTTGATACCAATGATGATTTTTGCAGCACATAGATCATACCATGAAATGCTTTTTTTGCCAAGTTGTAAAGCTTGAAGCTATATAGAACACCAAGTTCGACCCATTAAAGGGGGATGGCCCAATTTGAGGATATGAAGTTTTCATCTGATAGACTGGCCTTCACTCCAAAACCCAGTCTGTAAAGTTTCGCGCGATATTTCAATCCGGTTTGATGCGAGAGCATAAAAAGGCGTTTAGTTGTAGCCCATAGAGTACTGTGTAAAATTATATTGTCGACCAAATGTCGCTATTTTCGATCATAACTTTCCAAATTCAACATCTTTGGCTCTAAGATTTCACAGGGGAAAGGAGAAAAATTAGTAGCATTTATTTGATACCAAAATGTTGACCACTTCCGGTAAAATCTGGATTCTGGGGACGAGGCTATTAGCGATCGGGCATGGACCTTAATATGAAAAGGTGAAAAAACTTTTAATGATAACAAAAAAAAAAAAAAAAATTACTTAATTTTGAAACTGAAATCTACCATTTCTATATATAGCCTAAAAACTCACGTTATTTCTGATAAAAGAAATGTCCCCTGGCCCACTGGCAGATAAATGGCTGGGACTGTCGACTAAGCTGTAGTGGTTATTTTATTCCAAATTTAGTCATGAAACAAGATTCAATTTCGTGGAAGAATAATTTTATAAGAGTTCAGAAAGAGTTGCTCCCTAAAAAGTGTAAAAGGTCACATACTTTTGGGGACTAATAAATTTGATCTTAATAGTCAGCGTAGATCTCTTCGTATGGAAACGTTTTTTTTTGTTTACTGGCATTTTTCATGATGTTCTTTCTTAGGTTTGATAATGATGAATCCATTCGATTGACATATGTGCCCACCATTTTCAGGATACCAACTATACTCAAACTAAAATATCAAAAAAATTAGATTAATATGTCATTTAGTCGGAAAATAACATAAAATGGTCAAAACCCTCCCCTTTCAATACGAAATGACCCGATTTTGGTGATTTGCAGTGGTTCTAGGTTAATAACGTTCATTCTGGCCTAATGAGACACAGGCAACACTGGCCCCAGCATTCATTGGCATTCTTTAACGGGCAAAGTTTATAAGCTTCCAGTAATATAAAGTATTTAATTTCATTGGTCAAGTAGAACTCTGGATTGTTGACAAAACCCTAGCCAATGAAAGTTTGCTATCATAAGATCAATAGTTGTGCGCCCACCATAATCGTAGATGGTTTGGTAGTATTGGGGATCCTCATTTAAGATTTATTGTAGCGAACCTTGTGATTAAATAAAAGTTTAAATGAACTAACATTTTTGACTAAAGGTTGTTTTAATTTTTGATGTCATGGCCTGCAGAGAATGTCGCTTGGTTATGGTTTTTTGTTTTTGTAGTTTAATATTTTGAAGCTGCCTTACCTGAAATATGCTTGCTCAATGCTTTGACTTCAATTATGACTCTGCAAATAGACTATTGGTACACTCACCCCAAACGTACACCCTCCCCCCGTACAATGTTGAAGCACGAATCATCTAGGAGCAATTTCACTCACTCTGTTTCGAGAGTGAAATTCTCTTGAACGTTGCATTTCACTCTTTGAAAAAGTTGTTGAGGTGAAGGTCACTCTTCAACTGTCTGTTCTAAGCCAATAATCAGTGCAGATTTCACTCTTCAGATTTTCAAGTTCACTCTTGAGAATTTGTCAAGAGTGAAATATCTTGAGAAAAAAGGTGAGTGAAAATTACTGCTTAGAAGCTGAGGTAAGCAGCAGTTAACCACGCTTTGCTCAATACCAGCCCATTCTACTTATGGCTTGATATTGTAAACATCACCCCCACGTACACACCCTCCCACTGTTGAAGCACTAAATCATAACTTTAGAAGGTGATTGAAGACATGCACGTTAACACGCTTTTGCCAATGATTAACCTTTCACTTATTTGCTATAGACTATCAATAACATCGGTGCTGGGGGAATTCGGAGGCTCACTGCACATTTCCCCCACTGAAATAAACTCAGTAAATGTCATTAAACTACCAGCAAAATATACCTTGTAGTCTCCAACATTGGTGGGGGTGGGGTGGGGAAGCGCCAATGTTTAATTTCATTAAAAATAATTTTCATTAAACGTCATTATCATATGGCAAAAAAAATATGTTTTGTGTTCTCCCAACATTATGGGGGGGGGGGCATCATGTATATTTACCCCAGTAAATATTTAAGTATAACGTCAATAGCATATGGCGTGGACAGTTTAATGAATAGACGATTTACGGTATTTTGGAGCTGTCCCACAGTGTTAAAACATTGGGGTTTGGATTGGGTGCCATGTAAACGGAACTTTTTGAATAAATTTTGGCATAATAGTATAGGCATACCGTAGTTATATTGAAGAAATTTGAGTGCGGTTAGGGATAACTACTTAGTATATTAAAATAAGTATTATTTTCAACAAAAACGCCTAAGTACAGCGCGCGTGTTTGAATTGAATTAGATGAAACACGTTTAGATATGGAACATTGAATCAGTTCTGGCTTTTGTTTATTGATACCATTTTTACACTGGAAGGCTGAAGCAGGTGCCCGTCCGGGTCCCATATTTCTTTTAATTTTAGGGTGGAGTAACATAAACTTGTAAAATAAAGAAATGAATCAAATAGGGAGAATGCGAATTTCAACATCGACTTAGAGCTGGATTGGCTTCGAATTTTGTAGAATAGCCCCTAGTCTATTTATCAGGCCTATATAGCTAAATGTGACGATACAAGCTACTTCTGTAGTTGCAGGGAAGGTTGGAATATTCCCACCTTCCCTGGAGTTGTAATTGTATGCGAATTGTAATGTGTGGGCTTCCTGCGATGCGACCGGCGACATAAACCCAATTAGTGTTAAAAGGAGTACTGCCATCGTTATGGCGAATCGGGACCTGATGATGTCATCAGTCAACAAAGAAGACTACTTGATTGATAAGGTTACCAGGTAGGCCCCCCTAGCGCTTTGCCAGGATCACACATTTTTCACTTACAAAATTATAGGCTCTAAGTCTAAAAACCTTTTCAAATTTTAGTTATTAATTCGTTTTATGCCCAAATGCCATGTTAACATGCTTCATATGAAACTAAATTACACATACCAACTTGCGACTCAAATCTCCATAAACGACCCAAAAAAAATTTTTCACGCGTTTTCCAACATCAATCGTACACTGGCAATGTTGATATAATTCACATGTTATAAATAATATCACGTGACGTTAAAGGTCAATGTCAAACTCCTTTTTAACAAGGGAGACAATTCAGCTTTTCGTGGTTGCAATATCCGAAATTCACCATGCTTCAGTTACCAAACATACGATCGCACTTTACAGGTTTGCCCGGATGTATTTCCCAAGAGGTATCGAGTACTCGCGCAGACTAGTGAGCCTCGTGCTAAATCAATGGCTATAACCAAATGGCTGACTTCATCAAACTCTAGCCAGAATAAAAAAGAATTTCTTTCTTATCTATTATTAACAATCATTTTTAATTGAAAGTATTAAAAATATTTTTAGTTTTTTTGTTTTTTTAAACATTTACAAATTTCACGTGCCTTTTTGATGATAACACTTCCAGATTCACCAAATTGTTGAAGTTTAACAAGCGCAATGATTTCCAACTAGCAGGGAATGTTAAAAGGACCTCAGGGTCATTGTGTTAAAGCGGTTTATCAACAAATTTATGAGTATGGTCTTGAGTGAAACGATCCAGTTTTACTTTCTTTTTTTTTCAATTCGACCTTTCCATTTTGAAATCTTTGTGCACGTTTGAAAGTTAAAATTGTGTTACGTTGATTGGTAATAATGACGCTACTTGAAGAAGGGAGGCGGAAAACACAGTCCATCAACCAGGTTAAAATCAGGTATGTAATTTTATGTGTAACACGTTCACAGCGCAATCCCAAGTACCTATCGTTTGTGGTAGGATTATATTACTCAACTCACAGATTCGATACTGTGTAGGTGTTGATACAATGATAGATTTTTGCAGCACATATATCATAACCATGAAATGCTTGGGTGCTTTTTTTGCCAAGTTGTAAGCTTGCAGCTATATAGAACACCAAGTCCACCATTAAAGGGATGGCCCAATTTGAGGATATGAAGTTTTATTTTGATAGATGCGCCTTCAATCCAAAACCCCGTCTGTAAAGTTCGCGCCGTTATATTTCATATCCTTTTGATGCGAGAGCTAAAAAGGCGATTTAGTTGTAAGCCCTAGAGTACTGTGTAAAATTTATAGGCGGTCGACCAAAATGTCGACAGATGTTCGGCCCTCATAACTTCCAAATCAAACATCCTTTGCGCTACTAAGATTTCACAGGGAAAGGAGGAAAAATAGTCGCGTTCTTCTGATACCAAAATGTTGACCCTTCCGGTTAAAATCTGGAGGACTATGGCGACGAGGATCTTAGCGAGCGGGCCATGGACCTTTAATATGAAAAGGTTAGAAAAAACTTTAATGATTAATACTTACTTTTGAAACTGAAATTTACAATTTGCTATATATAGGCCTTAAAACTCAATTAATTTTGTGATAAAAATTTAAAATGTGTCCCCTGGCCCATGGCAGAATAAATGCTGACTGTACGACTAACTAAGCGTAGTGGTTATTTTATTCCAAATTTAGTCATGCAAACCAGATTCAATTTCTTGAAGATCATTTTAGAAGTAGTTCAAGAAAGAGGTCACTGAAAAAGGTAAAGGTCCTACTTTTGGCGGACTACGAAAATGATCTTAATAGTCCCGCGTAGCTCTCTATCGCATGGAAACGTTGTGTTTTTTTTACTGGCATTTTTTGATTTCTTTCTTCTGTTTGATAATGATGAAATCCATTCGATTTGGACATTATGGCCTCCACCATTTCAGTGGATACCTAATAGTACTCAAATAAAGTCAAAAAAATTAGATTAATATGTCATTGTAGTCGCGAAAATATAAAAACATGGTCAAAACCCTCCCTTTCAATACGAAATGACCCGATGTGCCGTGATTTGGCAGTGTTTTCTAGGTTAATAACGTCATTTTAGGCCTATGATACACCAGGCACACGGTGCCCCAGCATTCTATGCATTTTCTTAACGGCAACGTTATAAGCCTTTCCTTCTAGTAATAAATTATTTAATATTCATTGTCAAGGAGAACTCTCGAGATTGTTGAACAAAACCCTAGCCAATGAAATTTTGCCGATCATAAGCTCAATAGTTGTGCATGCCACCAGTAATAGTAGCTGGTTTGGGTTAGTATTGTGCGGACCTCATTTCATGATATTTATTTGTAGCGACCTTGTGAGTAAAATAAAGTGTAAAATGAACTACATTTTTGACTAAAGTTTGTTGTAATTTTGAACTCTGTTATTGCCTGCAGAGAATGTCGCTTGGTTTATGGTTTTTGTTTTTGTAGTTTAATATTTTGAAGCTGCCGTACCTGAAATATGCTTTGACTCATGCTTTAACTTACACTTATGGCTTTGCAAATAGACTATTGGTTAAACATCACCCCAGACGACACCCCTCCCCCGTACAATGTTGAAGCAATAAATCATACTTACAGCAATGTCACTCACTCCTTGTTTCGAGAAGTGAAATACTCTATGAACGTTTGAATTTCACTCTTTGAAAAAGTTGTTGGAGTGAAGTCACTCTTCAACTTTGTGTTGTCTCAGCAATACTCAGTGCACTTTCACTCTTCTGAGATTTTCAATTTCACTCTGAGATTTTGCTCCAAGCAGTGAAATACTCTTGAGAAAAAATGTTGAGTGAAAAATTACGGCCCTTAGAAGCTGAGGCTAAGCCATGCAGTAACCCCCCGCACCTTTCAAACATCCCCTTCTACTTATGGCTCTGCATATTCGTAAACATACCCCAACGCTACACCCCCTCCAATGTTGAAGCCCACTAAAATCATACTTAGAAGTGATGTGTAAGCATGCAGTAACACGCCTTTGCCAATGCTTAACCTTTCACTTATTGGACATATCGACTATCAATACATCGGTGCTGGGGGAAATTCGGAAGGCTCAATGCATATTTCCCCCACTGAAATAAAATCAGTAAATGTCATTAACATACCAGACAAAATGTACTTTGTAGTCTCCAACACTGGTGGGGGTGGGGCGTGAGGAAGTCAATGTTATAATTTCTCATTAAAAATTTCATGAAAGTATTATAATATGGCACAAACATATGTTTTGTGTTCCCAACCATTGATGGGGGGGGATCAATGCTATATTTACCCCAGTAAAATAATTTCAGTAACCGTCAATCGCATATGGCGTGGACAGTTTAATAGAATTGACGATGTACGTACTTGGAGAGGGCACACAGTAAAACATTGGGGTTTGGATTGGATGCACATGTCAAACTGGACTTTTTGAATAAATTTTGGCATAATTAGGTTATAGGCAATACCGTAGTGATATTGAAGAAATTGAGTGCCCGATTAGGGGATAACTCGTAGATATATTCTAAAATGAAGTGAGTATATTTCAACAAAAACGACCTATGTAACCGCGCTGCGTGTTTGGATCTGAATTAGATGAAACAAATCGTTTTCGAATATGGAAAAATTGAAGCAAGTTCGGCTTGTTTCTTTATTTGATACCATTGTTACACTGGAAGGCTTGAAGCAGGTGCCGTCCGGCCCATATTTCTTTAATTTAGTCTGAGAGTAACCTAAACTTTTAATAAAGAAATGAATAAAATAGGGAGAATGCGAATGTAAACATCGAATTAGAGCTGGATGGTTAGAAGGTTGTAGAATAGCCCATAGTCCGATTTATAGGCCTATATCTGCCTAAAAATGTTACGATCGACGACTACTTCTGCTAGTTGCAGGGAGGTGGTAATATTCCAACCTTCCCATGCAGTTAGTTGTAACTTGTATTCGATTGTAATGCTGGGGGGTTCCTGCGAGCGACGTGGGCGACATAAACCAATTAGTTCTAAAGGATAATGCCGATAGTTTTTATGGCGAATCGCGGAACCTGGGGCAATGTCATCAGTCAACCAATAGAAGACTACTTGAGTGTAAGGTTACCTGGTCGGCCCCCTAGCCGCTTGTGCCATGATCACACATTTTTAACTAACAAAATTATAGGTGTCCCTAAAAATGTGAAAATTCTGATTTGTGCACTGGTCTAAAGCTTTCTAATTGAAAATCATCCCATCTGAAAATGAAAGGGATTAATTTAAAGGTCTTATAAGGTGCAACGAGAGATTTTTGAGGCACCAAAGTATTTTCTCCTAATATTTCATAGACTATACAGGAATCTGACTTACCTCCAATACGATGTGATGTAACAAGTTGCATTGTCTTTAGGCAGATGCAGAACCTCCCAATAAATATATATTCCCACACATAATATTCATTTCGATCACCCGATTGACGACACCCCCCCAGTGACGTCATACCCACAATCCTCGTCTCTTTTCGTACTTGGGTTCGACAAGAAGGGTTCGTTAATGTATTTAGCCTCCAGGAATTTGTCGATTTTTGTCGCCCATTTAGCTACTAGGGGGCCCTGAACCTTGTGAAATCTGTATTTAAATGTCATTATTACGTCCTAGAGTGACTGTAGTTTTGTCATTTTTCGATTTTTGCGAAGTGGGTATTTTAAGGACTTTATCCCTTGACTTTGCGTCGGCGTTGTCAAAACACAAACCCTGACTATAATTCACACCATAGGCAGACTAGCGTATAGGGCGTGGCCACTGACAGCCAAGTTCATATCGATAGTAGTCTCCTGTTTCCACTACTATCTTCATGTGTTATAGATTACTTAATATTTAACGTTGTATTAATAGTGTGATTTTTATTCATGTCATTAAAAAAAAAAAAAAAAAAATTTTGTAAGCGGGACTGGCAGTTTGCGTTCTCAGTTCAAAATGGCGCTCCCGGGTGTGTGTAACTTTTTAGGGTATGCACACGGATTCATTCATCACACAAGAGCGTACACTGTGGGTTTACTACCTAGTTTCTTTAGCTTTATTGCAGCCCTTATGTCAACGGGGTCGGGCCTTGATTAAAGGATGTTTGTAGGATTGTTTAGCCAGAAATGCTATTATAATAACTTTCGATCTCGACTAGTAAAAGTTGTACGGGTATCCCGCCTGGTGCGTGCTAAGGAAAACCCGGTTTGTTTACCTTATAGGGCCCGACGGATGTACGGGACTGTCGACCGAGTCGCCTGTCAGGGGGACCCACACCCATGATGTGATGCCCGCGGGTCCTACTCCGGGGGCGACAATAGGTGCGCCGTGAGTATCGGTCTCTGGTATTGACATGGTTTGCTCCTGGAGTGGGACCGGGAGTATATCCTTCGGGTTTCGTGACCTTCGGTCTAACTTGGGACGGTAGGGATTGTGACCGGTATGAGAGGGACTCCTCCGCTGATGTAGCGGAGGTTCAACCGCCGTACACAGGACTTTGCGGTCTGGGTCTTGTCAGTCGACCCGCCGCATCAGGGGTTGCGGTGGACTGATAGGATGCTGCGGTGCAGTGTGGGGGTAGCCGTCTTCGATACCCACCGATCACAATACCACTGCCTTCTTAGTACCCATCGGCCGTTACAGGGAGTTCCTCCGCTTCTGTAAGCGGTAGGGCTTCACCCGCGTTAGAGGGTTAAACCCGCACGCGGGTGTGTCAGTAGCCCGGGCCCCAGGTTGTGCGTAGACTGGCTGGATACTAGGCGTGTGTCACCGTTTTCGGATACCTACCGATTACGGGAGATCACCGCTATGCTGTTCACCGTCACCTAAGGTGGTTGTGTCCTTCTTTGGGTCCACTAACGGCGGCGCTGCCCTCGTGGCAGCGTCTACCGGTGGCAGTTCCCGCTGCAAGCACGTCCGTGCTTCACGCGAACCCCCGGCGAGTCGGGCCCTTTCTTCCTCTATATTCTATAGGGCGATTTACGGGTTATTTCTGCGCTGGTCTCGATGCCTTTTGCATTCATCCTCACAGGCGGTGTGTCGGCTGCGGGCCCGCTTTGACCCGCACCCAGGGCGCGAAATCTCCTCGGTGCTAGTCCATGGTCTGTAATCCAGGATTAGACCAAACAAAGGAAAATTCACGGCGGGATTTGCTGGTCGATATTCGAGACAATACCCATTCATCATCTTTGAATCCCCATTCATGGAATCAATGTTTGCTTGGGGGGTTTATTCAGCACGTTATTGGGCCACGCTTCGCCTGTTGGCTCAATTACGTGCCTCCACTCATGACACGTCGCCTCCCACGGGGTAGTTATGGACCCAGGAGTGTTGGCATTTTTCGCGAGGCAGCGGGCTGGCGCTATAGTCGGCCGGCCCCGGCCTTGCCTGGTCACCCCCGGTGGCATCAATCCCTTAGGCGGGTTTTAGCCGGATGGATGATTCTTCTCGAACGAACCCTCGTGGTGAGGGGCCGTTGCTAATTCTCAGTCAGGAGACATTAATGTTTACAACGGACCCGTTTATAACGGGGGTTAAGGTTCGAGAGATTTGCGGCGTGTTTAGGCCCTACGCATTGTCGGTTCTTTACGGGGATTGTTGGCCTTACTGCGCTGGTTCCACCCCCTGATGGCCAGCGAGTCCGCAGCAGGGGATTTCGGCCCGAGAAGGATCAGTTTCGTTTTCCATTTTGTGTGCGGGTCCATTGCTAAATCCTCTCAGGAGGGATTTCGCGATACAATAGACATTCATCTCAGGATTTACGAATTGATACGCGAGACAATGCCTATTCACGGGGAGTTGAATACCTTTTCTTTAGGATCAAGGGGCTCTGTGAACGGGGCATGACTCTGTAGGCTAGCCGCCTGTTGCGGGATCCAGTCGCGGCATCTCTGACTTGGTTTTAAAGGGCAAGTTCAGTTACCCCCTGCATGCCGTGAAGCCGATCCGCTTGGATTGAGGGCACTTGGAGGGGAGGAAAAAGGGGGGCTTTTTTGTTTGTGGTGAGGAAACGGGCATGCCGTTAGCCTAACCGGGAAGCTGGAGTTGGCCAACTAGGTTGGACTGCCTCTCCCGCTGGGGTGGTGTAGACGTCGTATGTACGTGTCTCAGGGTCAACCCTGAGTTTCCTATTTTAAACGGGTTGATGTCCGGTGTTACCTTATATGTCATGTCATCCGGTGGATACTGACCCTGCCGTACCTCCAACTCCAGCACCGGTGTGACAAGCGGTCATCGGCGCTGGATGTTATTGACTGTAAGATGCCATTTGTGGAAGATTGTCTTAGTAATTATTCCAGTATACACCCTCGTTTGTCCCTGTTCGGGGGCGGGTGTAGGCGGCGGTTGCGGTGTGACTACTTTGCGGCACACAGTGGTATGCTTGTATTTTTATTACTGGTGTACGTGTCGTTCATGTACTTGCACTTTTTAATAATAATACGTCGAATAGTAAGACCAGCTAAATCACGGCGGCTTTTGGCTACTAACCGATCTGTTCTTGCGGGTAGTTGTTTAGGTCACTGTGTTTAGGTTCTTCGCCCTTAAGCGCCTCAATCCCTTCAGGGATTCGGGCGATGGGAGCATCGTTTCATCTACCCGATGGATACCTGGCCTGTGTTAAGCCGTGTCGCTTTGTTCCACAAGGAAATCATGTGGTGTAGATGATCTTATTCTGTGATGTTACAGCCGGATAGGATATGATGAGTTTGTTGTTGCCGACGGCCCCCAATACGAGGAGATTACTCTTTATCTTGGAAGAACAACTATTGCACTTAGCAGACATGTTTTGCTCTAAGGTCCAGCTGCGATATTGAGTCCCACTTAGGGTTTTTCCTTGTCATGCTAATTGGATTTCCCCATTCGCCAAGTTGCGTCCCCCTTAGTCATCGTATTGTTGATAGGGGAATGCCTGTGGGGGTAGCATTCGGTTTTCTTGCCAAATGCACGGTTACTCGGCGCTATTTCCTTAGACTTTAGAGTTATGGAAATCTGTTAAGATTTCTTTACTCTCCTGGTGCCTCAATCCAGTTTTTAGTAGAGCCTTGGAGTAAATGTTGAAGCTGGTAATGGTGATCGGGTATCCAACATTTTTTTTGCTGAGAATGCTTTGTCAGCACCCTTTCAACGTTTATGAAATCATTCGTGAAGTGGTCACGTCTCAGGGCGACACCGAGTAGTCCTTTCTGATGATTTTTAATATTCGATGATGAGAAAGGCATAGTATGACTATTGGATGTTCCCCCGGAATGGGGTCAATTCTTCTGGTTGGCCTTTTTCATTCTGGTGGAGATCCTTGATACACTTGGGGTTGTTCGCATGTACTATCTGAAGCTTACTCCCGGGTTTGGCTTCGATCTAGAAGATGGTGAATCGGAGTGGGCTTAGGTCGGCCTCGCAAGCAAGATTTTCCTCTTTTTACGCTCCTCGCACTCGCTTGACCTTGGAGGCCTCAAGTGAAGTGGGATATGGTGGGGTGGCTGCATTAGGTAACAGTTGACGACTCGTGTCTTCCTGTCCTTACGCTGTGGGGGTTTTCTCGACCAGAGTACTGTGGCAGTCGAGGTCTGAGGATTTGAGGCCTCTTTCCGCCCCTCCTCAGTCTCCGCTTACCTGCGGTGCCCCTTCCTCTCGGCCCTTCATGGGCCCAGAGGGGTGGCGGCCGGATTGGGTCTAATGGCTCGAGCTGCTCTGTAGCCTTGTAGACCCTCATACTTGCCGGAGGAGAGGTAAAACTCTTCAGTATGCGCCGTGTGGTTGTGCTCAACGAGGGGAGATGATGGTTGCGTGTGACGTCTCCTCTAGGTAAGTCGCTTATCTGGACCAGCTTTTTTGCAGGAGACACTCATTTCAGGCTGCGGCCCTCAGCGAATTATTCCCTTAGTAAGTGGTGTGCGTTAGGTTTCATGCTATTTGTTTTGGCATGTGACATTGCGCTGCTCTTACTACTTCTGAATTGCTTGCACGTCATATTCATACTCACTTCGATTCACGCAATCAGGTGTGACGTTTTGGCATCCTGCACCGCCTCCAAGTACCGTGCTAATCTGAGTCTTTGTTCCCAAAACCACCGACGCCCTCGCATTTTTGTTGCCACCAACCGCGAGGCGCCGAAGGCGCGTGTCGAACGCCGAAGGCGTCAGGCCGAGCGGAGCGAGGCCGTCTTTGCGCCAATTGGTATTTCCCAGTGCAAGCATAATGTGTCAATCCAAAGTAGTCGTCATCGTAGCACCGCCCAATTTCATCGGGGATGGGGGCAACGTGTGGGTTGGGTGGGCAGACACTTGCCAATATCGATGACGTCGCCCGTCAAATTACCATATCGATTTTTTGCACGGCCTGATTAGCATACGATTCAAAGTAAAAATCGACGAAGTTCTTGACAGCTTCGAGTGCGAGTGAGTCCGTACACCGTACGGTATGTGAGATGCGTGGCAGATGGGCTTAGTTGTAGCCAGCTCGCATAAATAAAAGTCCCCATTAAAGGCTAGTAAAAGTTATTCCCACCTCCCCTGCACAAACACACTGAATATGATGAGACTAGACTAGGGCATACATCAGTCATTTTACTGAATATTTGTACTGCAGTGACCAGTCAAATGCCACTCACAGACCTGACAAGTGATTTGAACCGTAATTAAAATGATTAATCCTGACCCGCGTATCAACATGCCACGCAAATGTGATGTGTGTCGACATCCAAAAATTCAAGCCAAAATGAAGTCCAGTTTCACACATTCACGCCGAGAATTTTCGTGGGACCTCACATCCTCCTGTCTGACATGAACTTTACCTTTGAACTATCCATGTCTTTGACAGGCACCTATACTGCACATTTAAGGCTAAACTTTCGGCCGAACCATGGCTGAACGATTCAATGAAACTACGTGTAAAAATACAATCCGTTCACTACAATGACTTTAAAAATTCACATTATATTAAAGCGAAATCACATCAGTACACTTACCGTAGCTTCAATACCCTCATGATACTGATAGTCAATTCAGGCACAGTACCGTACGGTACGAGCTCGAATAATCCTACCCCTGTACACCGGATCCTACAGTCTACACAGTGGAACACTGACAAAACGATGCATGTAAAAAAAAAATTTTCCCCCATGATTTTCACCGTCCGTTTTTCACAGCAGCAAAAGTGTTCGCCCTTTTACATTCCCAAGCCTGCATCAGGTGATCCTGGATGTATTCGCCCCGGTATTTCGCTGTGTTTTGAATCGGTTACCAAAACCCAATCATGAATGGTTAGTGATCAGTTCCAATAAACTCCGTATTCTAGGAACTTTAAGCGAACGATACATCACATCTTGACCAATCAACGTTCGCTGATATTTCGGAAGAAATATCCCGAAAAACAATGAGTACACAAAGAAAAGGAAATATTTGCGAAAAGGCTTGATTACGACTGAACTTTGAGCGGTCCAGATAGGGCGGACTCACACAAATTGAATAAATAACAAAGGCCTTGATAAAAGGCTAGGCAATCTGGCGATGTTAATGCAATTTGTTACATCACAATCGGATTGAAGGTTAGCAGATTCCTGTATGAGTCTGTAGAACAGTGGTATTCTAATGACTCGTTAGGAATGCTTGCTTACCTTCTCCGATGTGATTCCCGGCCCGCACGCCCCTGCAGAATGTTTATCTTGTCGAGGTAAGACGAAAAGAGGAAGAGGATTGTGGGTATGACGTCACTTGGGGGGGTGTGTCGTCATACAGGTGATCGAAATGAATATCTGATTATGTGGGAATATATATTTATGGGAGGTTCTGAATTGCCTAAAGACAATGGCATTGTTACATCAACATCGGAGAAGGTAAGCAAGCATTCCTTACGAGTCATTAGAACACCCACTGTTCTTACATATTAGACAACTTACAGTACTCAGTAGATATCTACTTTGTATTTGGATACAGAAATGTCTTAAAAAGAGAGAAAAGGCAATTTTGATTTGCTTATATTTCAATATAAAAAACAGGCCTCTGAAATTTCGTAATTTGCTCTAGGCTATACAAAATTAGTCTTGAGGTTGGTTGCCTGACGAGAACACTCCATGGTTTGTGGTTTGTGTACGAGGTCAGAGCATATAGCTATTACGGGGTCCATCACACATTTATGTGGCCGCCAGCTATAGCTGGAGGAGCACTTAGCAATACGTTTGTGCGTGTGGTGTGTGTGTGTGTGGATGTGTGTGGGGTGTGGTGTCACGAAAATGTTAAGTTTTTTTTAAAAATTGACCTCAATTGAAAAGTTGAGGAAGTTCAATTGGAACAAAAATTCTGTCATAGGTGCACCGGGAATCCCTCATATGTTGATGAGGTCAAAGGTCTGGCCGAGGTCAAAGGTCATGTGCCGAGGTTCAAAGGTCATGTGAGGTCGAAGTTGAAAAATAGCCTAGAAATTAAAATTGACCTCAACTGAAAACTGAAGTTCAATGGAACCAACTTGTGTCCTAGGTGCACCATGGGCTCCCTCATATGTGATGAGTGTCAAGGTCTGTGCCAGGTCAAAGGTCTGGAGCGGCCCACAGCTTATATTCTTTGAAATAGAACAAACGAGCGTGAAGCCGAGAGGGAGGAGAACCGCGAACATTCTAGTTAAAACTGGCATTTACTCACCTGGACTTACCAAAAATCCATCAAATATCACTGATCTTGTTTGTAACAGATTACGGATGTGCAGTTAGTTTATGTCAGTGTACTTACGAGATGTTTGGCATCAATTAATGCCGCAAAATGTGAAAGAAATGAAGGCACGGAAGTATACTAAAATGCCCCCTTATTACAGTTCTACATCGAAAAAACTTGTGTTAGAAAACCGTTTATAATAACTTCCGTATGCTTTATTGTTGGCCTAATAATTATCATTTGTGATAATAACACCAAGGGAATTGGAAATACCAATAGGGAGGTCGGTAAGTGAAGTATTTTAAAACTTTTCCCGACAGGTTTTGGCGTCGTGTGAGTCATGGTCTCATGTACTTTGAGGTCTCTACTGATAGTACTTAACACATCATATTGAATGTGGCTGACGATAACTTTGAACTGGACCTCTAGTTAATAATGCAATAATGCGAATGAGCATGAGATTAAAAGTTTTAGATTTGCATCTGGCCATTTTTCAAAGGGCAATGGGCTTATTCATTATCATTATGTATTTTTCATGGTTATGGTTTACTTGCAAGTTCACAGTTGACCAGAGCTGAACTGGAAGGATCAATCAATCATAAAGGCAGGATAGAAATGTGTGGCAGAGTCTGCATGCATTTGACATAATTGTACTCTTTTACAGCTGCTTGAGAAGAAACTTTATTTTTTTTTTTTTCTGATGAAGAGCATTGTTTATGATTGTTTTGATGGCAAATTAATTGATTTTTCTTGAGAATGAAAAATTATAGCCAATGATTATTATCAGAGATTTCTCCATATTAATTATCTAATTACAAAATTCCTTATTTTGCGGAACAGTTCAATAGTCAATTAACCAATGCAATGTGCGCAAAAATCTCAACATATCAGAAAATTGGGGGCTCTTAAAAAAAGTGCTGTTATTGCTAATCACTTCTGTGGGGTTATACAAATGAGATTGCAGATAGCTTCATAATGTGCTAAAAAAAAATGCCAAAACTGGCGAGTGAATAGGGTTAAATACACAGAAATTCATCAGTTGATTGGTCGATTTAACGCCAGCATCGTGAAATTTTGACAATGACAACATTGTGGAATTTCCACAAAGCGTTGCGGCAGTACGTTAGGACCGGGGGGGGTGGCTTGTGTACACTAGTAACCCTGCGTTGGAACAATCAGAACGTAACTGCATGGCAAGGGGTATGCCAAAATTGCCCAGCATAACCAAAAAATGTTCATTTTCACAACCTTCAAATCATTTTCATTTTATTTTCAGAATCAAGGAATCCATAAAGGATACATGTAGCTAATCACTAACTTCACCAAGCGTCTTGTAACCATGGTGATTGCCTCTACCTGTACCATAGGTACAGAGTTTTTTTGCGGGGACAAACTGTTTGCGCCTGCACTGTGGTCATACATTTCATGAAGAATGGTAAGAAAAAATACATTCACTCTTTTGAATGTTACTCTTCACACTTCTGTGCATATGGGGTCCCAGATGTCTGCTGAGCTACATAATTCTGCACACTTTAAAAGGGGATAAGCAGCGATTGGCTTGATCCTAAACATAAAAAAAAATCTCAAATTGGTATTTTTGGGTATTTTGGTTACTGGCATAAGATGTCTAACATAACATGCAAGCAGTTTGCTTGAAAATCCTTAAAGAAAAGCAGTACTTTTGCCCTCATTCCCTATATACATGCATATCAAAATTCTGACTTGAGTAGAAAGCCTTTCCCAAATGAAAGTCCCAGATAGTGTAATATTGTGCACCTGACCTGCTAACATGTGACCTCAAACACAAATATACTGATCTTTATTTATTCTGTACTGGAGTAAACCACAATTCACTGTTTTAGTTGATTTGGAGTCATCATCGCTGTAATGTTATTGCGGGATAGACCTGGATTACAAATTTTCCTCAAATACTTCCATTTGCTTCATCTGAGTAATCATGCCAGAGTCTAATCATGAATTTGCGAGAACTGCTAGGGCATTTCCCCGAAGCGACGCGTGTCAGCAACCCCCGGTTGGCATGAGAAGTGGACAAGGGGTACCGCGGCAACCACGTCCGCGGCTAAAGAAGCTAGTGACCAGGTTTGGAAGCTGGAATGTTGGATCTATGACAGGAAAAGGAAGAGAACTGGTGGAGGTTTGTCAAAGAGCTGACAATAGTCGAAATTCTGTGTGTGCAAGAGACAAAATGGAAAGGCAATAGCTCCAGGGAGCTAGGAGAAGGATATAAGATATTTTATAGTGGAGAAGAGAGCAAGCAAAATGGAGTTGTGTATCATTCAGTCCCAAATACAAGGAAAGAGTGATAGAGGTGGTACGACCATCAGTTAGAATGAATGAAGATGATATTGTGATATCTGCAGAAGTGTCCAACATGGCTATCTCAGCTATGCTCCCCGAGGTTGGGGAAACGAGAATGAAATAAGCATTTATGTAGAAATTTGATGACTTATCCTAAGTGTGGCTCAAAATGAATTGTTGGTAGGAGCAGACCTAAAATGGAATTTTTTGGTTATCACAGGCACATGGTTTTCCATCAGGCAGGCGGAGGAATAGGATATGGTGAGAGAACCAAAGAGGGGGAGAAGATTCTGGAGTGTTAGCTGAGAGTTGGAGACCTGGCATTGTCAATCCATTCTATGAGAAGCCAGATGAACACCTGATCACCTATAAACGTGGAAGCCATGCGACCCAGATTGACTATGTGGGTAAGAGGAACGATCTCAAATGATAAGGAACTGCAAGGTAATCCCAGGTGAAGCAGTAGTGGCTCATCATAGACTGGTATGTGCAGTCCCTAAAATCAATAGGGAGAAGAGGGAAAGCCGGAGACAAAAAGGAGGATCAATATGACGCTGAAGGTGGAGAAGAAAGTCAAAGATTAGAGACAAGGTAAAGACCTATTTATGACAGTAAACTGAAACGGAGAAGAACACTGTAGAGCCATGAAGACAGCAGTCCTAGAAGCAGCAACAAGTCTGTGGTTGCACAAAGGGAAGAAAACAACCATGGAAAAGAAAACCTGGGGGTGGAGTGAGGAAGTGCAGGCTAAGATCAGAATAGAAGGAGACTTTCAAAGTTGGCAAAATGAAGGGAGTGAAGGACCAGAGAAAGCTTACAAGGAGGCGAAAAGCAAAAGGGAGAAAAGAAGCGTGGCCAAAGCACAATTTGAAGCATGGTCGGACTGGTATGACAACATTGAGACGGAAGAAGGAGAAAAGATGATTCTATAAGGTGGCAAGGCAAAGAGCCAAGGCAAGACAGGAACATTGGTGAGGTAGCAGTCATCAAAAACCCATGAATGTAGAGCACGGACGATATGAGAAGAGATAATAGGTAGAATGGCGGAGTATTTCACCCACTTCTAAATGTGGAGAATGAGAGGGAACCTTGAGGATGTCCCACTATGGAGGACCTTTGGCAGAAATAACCTTGGGAAGAAGTGAGCGAAGCTTGAAAGTATGAGACTGGCAAAGCGGCTGAGCATCAGGTTTACCAGTTGATCTTCTAAAGTGCTTTGGCAAGGAAGGAGAAGAAATGCTGCATTCTCTGCTGCTGAAAATTCTGGCATGCAGCGGAAATGCCAAAGAGTGTAACTTAGTGAAATTGTCACCATATATAAAACAAAGGTGATCCACTGATGTGGCATTTTAGAGGGATCAAGCTGTTGGAACTGCAATTAAGGTTCTGGAAAGATCATAGAGTAGAGGCTTGCACAGCTTATTGACATTGATAATATGCAATTTGGCTTTAGCCCAGAGAAAGGAACAGCAGATGCGAGTGTTTATTATCATCAAGCATTGCAGGAGAAGCACCTTGAAGTCAACATAGATCTCTTTTTCACCTTTGTAGACCTGGAAAAAGCATATGACCGCATCCCAAGAGAGCTGGTGTAATTGGAGCCTGAAGAAGATGGCTCCAGAGGAACTGGTGAGGCTGGTTAGAGCTACATACCATAGAGCAAGAACTGTGGTAAGGACCAAATCTGGGCCGACCGATGAATTCAACTCAGGTTGGTCTTCACCAAGGGTCATGGATAAGCCCTTCCCGTTTACAGTGATACTTGATGTTATATCAGTGAAGATTTCAGAGGAGGTCTGTGCCATGGGAATTGTTATTGCCTATGACTTGGCACGGATGGCAGACAGTGAGAAGGAGTTGCAGATTAAATGGAGTAAGTGGCAAGGGGGATGGGAAGGCAAGGACCTGAAGGTGATACATCCAATACAGAAGTGGATTGTCAGCACAAGGGGAGAAAGAAAGGCACCAATCAAGGATAGAAATGGTGTAGAATTGAAACAGGTGAACAAATTCAAGTACCACCTGGGAGTAACTCCGCTTAGTGAAGATGGAGGCCTCATTGCACATAAGAGCAAAGAAACTGCGCATGGGTAAAAGGTTGGAGAAACTGGCAGGTGTTTATTGGTGACAAAAGATGCCAAGAGACTGAAAGTCAAGGTTTATAACACCATCATCGTCCAGTTTTGCTGGTACCGGTGCAGAGTCCAATGGACAGTGTTGGAAGGAAAGAGGAAAGAATTCTGGAAGCAACAGAGATGAGGATGTTGGAGATAAAAGGAGTCACATAAGGGACGAAAGAGGAGTGAGATATCAGGAAGGAATTTAGGATTGAATGAATCCACGATAAGTGAGAGAGATCCGAATGAGATGGTACGGTCATGTTAATAGGATGTCGGATGAAGGCCCGGCTAAGAAAGTTATGAACACTAAGATTGATGGAAAGATACCTATAGAAGACCCAGGAAGCGATGGAAGGACAATGTAAAGCAGGACATGGACCAACTTACAGGTAAGAAGCGGATGCAGGAGACAGACATCGAGGAGGAAGGAAGACAAAGGCATAAAAAAAAGGGCCCGACCCTGTGGATCGCACCCTGCAGATCAGAGGAAACCCAGCGGTAAGGAAGAGAGAGAGAGACTTCATTTTTTCACTGCGGGGTGTTTTGCTTCATTGGAATTGAACTAGTATCTGTGATTTAAAAGCTACAACAATGCATTTCCACAGTGTATCTCCAATTATTGCTCGTATCCCATTTATTTTATAAAAGTATATGAAAATGCAATGCAATCTTCAGTGAAACAGTAAGCACTATATATTTCGATTCAAATTGCAATTCTGAAAATGGAATTTTTTTTACAAATCTGCATTATATAATACATCATTCCTTGCAAAAAACTTTCTACATGTCTAGTATAAACCGTGGGTTCGAACTCACGAACCTGTCCGCAGTGCCGAAAAACACAACATGAGGACCGTCATCAGCTCTTCTTAGAAACCTGACGATGATGAAGTGGAGTTGATCCCATAACCAAGTTGAGGTTAGTATTGTGACAGCATCATGATCCAAAAAATAAGTAAAATAACCTAGTGATTTAAGTGTGCTCGTGTACACATGTGTACACCTCTGATGTGCAGTACGGGCTTGTTTACAACATCATGGCATAATTTTAGACATACTGTCAACCAAAGAAAAAATAATGAATATCCAAAGAATGGACTACTTTCCTTTTCAACACAAGCTACAAAGCCGTGCACGACTTAGATGAAATATGTGCGATAACATTCCAGGCCAAGTGCGTGAATGAGTCAGACTGTGTTTTGGCATTCATGACTGAGCTTGTGGACTGGTCTGAAGCAGAGGTTCACTGTCGACATGCGGATTCAACACACAGGATGGATCAAAGTATTCTGATTGTTTCGTGATTTTCAGAGAACTGAATGAAAGCAGCTCAAAACGTTCATCTGATATATAATCGATATACTCCAGGTAAATCGGGGGGCGTCAGAACAAGCACTTTAACAGCCGTTCAGATGAAGAAAAATCACTTATTTTGGGGGGAGGAAATAAATTACGCGAATGAGGCTGTGGATCACAAAATGCCCTAGGAGTAGCATGCAATTGCCATAGTTTGCATTGCAGTAGTGGTTTATTTTTGGGGCCGCCAGCTATAGCTGGCAGAGGACCAACTTAGCAATCCGTTGTGCGTTGTGTGTCTGCATGTGTGTTTGGGGATGTGTGTGTCAAAAATTGTATAAGTTTTTTTAAAATTGACCTCAGATTGAAAGTTAACTTCAATGGAACCAAACTTCTGTCATAGGGGCACAATGGGATCCCTCGTATCTTGATGAGGTCAAGGGTCATGTTGTAAGTCAAAGGTTATGTGAGGGCAAGTTGAAAAAATGGGCTAAAAAAATGTAAAATTGATCTTAAATTGAAACTTGAAGTTTCATGCGAACCAAAAATTTGTGTATAGGTGCCCCATTGGCGATTCGCCTCAGATGTTGATGAGATCAAAGGTCACGTGCCAGGTCAAAGGTCATGGGGCCGGCCCAAAGCTTATATTCTTTGAATATCGTGAGCGCGAAAGCCGGAACCGCGGAAATTCTCGTTTTTTAGGAAGGCGGAATGGCAAAAAATTCTTCTCCAAAGCTAAGATAGGAATTCAACAAAGCCAGAGGGCGTGATGATAGAGGAGACAAGATTCAAAGCTACTACAATGGTAACGTTGCTACCTCTTGATTCTTTCCTCAAATTAGAATGAATTGGACGACCATACCTTGAGTGCTGAGTTATGTCGGAGAGGACCAAGAGAAGTCATCCTTCAATTCACAGCTGGCCCGCAAATGCAGTCGGTAGTCAATTAAACATGCCAGCAAGATCAAAACTCTAACCAATAAGCTTACCAATGAGCAGGTGACATCCGACCAATTAAAGTTGTATATGAATGAATAAAAATTTGTATGTAGCGCGTACGCGATGGCCAATCCTGTCCACATGACCATGGTGCACAATGGCTGCTGATGACAATCTCCGAAAGTGGTAAAATTATGCAATATCCGGCTGAAATTTTTATATTAAATAATTTAAGTTTGTAAAGTATACTTTGTAGAAGTATGGTGAACAGAATGGGGTTCATTCATAGTATTGTGGGTATTATGCCCTCGGGTTAAACACGTTTCATACCCAAATACTTGAAGGAACCCCTAAGTATTATCAGTTGCCTCTTGTAAAAATATGATTTCAGACTCAGTTTTCTGTTGTAAAGATGCAATACACCTAACTTTTGAGACTGAGCAGTCGCACTTGCACCAAGAGTTTGCCTACAAATCAATATCACAAGCCTTATCAAAAAAGTTGTAGTTATGGAAAAGAATTCCTTTTGTATTGGCCGCATCAACATAGTGTGCAAAATTCTACAGACTTTACAATGAGTATATTTTTCATTGTAAATGTGAAAATTGACAATTTTTATGTCCAGTTGAGCTCTTTAGTGACCCTGATAATTCGTCAGTATTATGAAATATTTTGTGACGCTCACATGCTCTAAAGACCTGCACAATTCATCCGTTACTTATTCAAACGGGGTCCAACGGGTATTTCACAGATTGACGACCAAAAAAAAATGTGGGGGGGGGTCAGTGTATGTTTTATCCGTGAATTATTTAATAATAATGTGGTTTTCAAATGCTTCATTTTTAGACCCATGAAGTATTCGTGTGTCTATACTACTGGGTTTTGAAGCCAATGGTTTGTTAACTGCGTGTTTTCTATATCGTATTGTCCTTGAAATTTCGCGATGTGTGTTTGAATTACGTGGGAAATAATGCAGCTTTTCGTTTGTGAAATAAGGTTGTGAAAGCCAGGTTTAGGGTCTAAACAAACAAGTTGGTTGATTTGGTTCCTAACGTGTCATACAGCTCCTTTTGGTTGTGCATTGTAAATGGCCATGGAAGCAGGTGGGAATAGCAAAAGTCAATCACAAAGCCTCTTGAAGCCTCCTCTTATCTGTTCTCCTTCATGTAGCTGCTATGTTAGTTGTGTCATCAGTGTGTGCCATTTGTTTGTTTACAACTAATTAGGGTTCCACGTACCTTGCAAGGACATTCCATGTCTGGTGGTATTTCCAGGCTCAACACCTTTCTGGTCAGAAACTTTTGCAATATGCTATAACACCAGTTTTTACAGTGGATATAATGTAACATTTCTGCACTTGAGTAATTTTGAAAAATGTTTTTTATTTCCTCAAAGGTACAATTTGTGTTTTTCCATATAAACCAAGTGCATGCACCCAATCGCAATTTGCACCAAGTGACTGCTTCAATTAATTTTCTGGTCAGTCAGTCTAGTTATATCCTCTTACCCCAGTAAAAATCATTTCTTTCTCATTTAACATACTGTCTGTAATTTCCCCGGATCCACTAACCTTTCCTGTGTACTATGTGAAATCAAAAAGATTGTGCAAGGGGGCGCGTTGTTAGATGCACTTGATCATTGATAAAAGTCCTGCATCCTAGCATTTGTTGTTGTTTTAAAAAGCAAATCTACTATACTTCCAATGTTGAAAAATGAAAGAAACGATTAAAAATAAGCCAGATAAGACCATTTTTGGCACACACCGCTTTTTCCTCCATTCCAATGGGATTTACACAGTTAAGCCAGAAATATGTCCATGTGTCGATATAGACGGGAAATACAATTATGAAAGTTAATCCCTTTCATTGATCCTTCAAAAAGCAATGTTCAAACAAATCTCAGCCCAATTATCCCGAATGTGTAAATGAAAAGGGTTTTCACAACACCACTACTACTGTAATCCAGCTATAGATACAAGTTATGCCATTTAAAGGCACTAAACTCTTTGCAATATCCGAACAATGGGAAGATATTCTTTTCTTGGTCTCTTGGATTTGTCATATCATTGGCACAGTGGTATAAATCCTTCCAATTGATTAATCAGTAGTTGAAATAACTCAAGAACATGTGCATTAATCTGCAAAGCATCATGATATGGTATTGTAACATTCTCACAACCAAGTTTAATTTGTGTAATCCATAGGGAATGGCGAAAAAGGGTGTGCTTACAAATTTGGTCATATCTGGCATATTAGTTTAGTGTTTTTCTTATCATTTTTTCAACATTTGGAAGTATATTAGATTGCTTTATTAAAACAACACACCAAATGTATGATTCATGCTTTTCAAGTTCAAGTTCATCTACAACCGTTGAACATTTTTTTTTTGATTCCCATAGTATGTGGTGTGTGTGTGTATGTGTGTGTGCGTGTTTTTGTTTGTGCGCGTGCGTGCGTGCCTGTCTGTGCGTGTGTGTCTGTGCAATAGTGTGTCTATGTCTGTATCCCTGTCTGTGCCCATCTCTCTGGCGGTCATTTTGTAGGTGTGTTCTACATGTAGTTTTTGTAACCAGTCACAATAATAACATTTAGTGAACAATATTAACAGTATAACCCGGGGGTGCCGGCAAGATAGCGCGTCGTTTTGCCGTTCTCCCATAGTTTAGCACTAATCACTAAAACTTGACACATATTCTACAGTCGAATATGTTGGATATCATATTTTTCCACGCAATCCGTTGGAGTTTGAAAGATCACTCAGTCTAAGTATTTTTTTCCGTATTAATAACTGTGACAAACGGATCCATTTTGGACGAGGGCCGCTTGACCTCATGTTCACTCGCAGAGTCACCGCTATTTATAGCTTCGGACCATGTACCAGGCCCGGTAACCATAGCCCCAGGGAGCCCAGCACCACCGTGGAATGAGTCGTTGACCTCATGTTTACAACTCCTCTCATGTCCGGCCTTGAAACGATTTTGATGATAGTTTTGCAGCACAAATTATGCACCACCGACCAAAGCAAGGCAATTTAAACGGTCGCAGGCTTCCGTTACGGGAATCCCCATCTCGCCACTCACTGATCTAGTTATAAACGCGCACAGTGTCTTCACTGTTCAGGCTCGGCCAATGACTTTGTTTCGCAGTTTGTCGCTATGAATGAGCTTGGCCGCCACCGCCTGAGGTATTAACAATTTGCTCAAAAAGCACCCAGAACCCACTTTGTATGTACATATGTCCATCCGTGTACATGTGTGTGTGCAGCGGTGCGGAAAGTATTTACCCCGGTTCGTTACCTGTGGAATGTGATGTATTTTTCCCATCATTTGAGAAAGGGCACCCTCAAGGGTTAAGTTTCTAAATTGAATAAGGGGTAAATGGCCCGATTGAAGGATATGGAGTTTTCACCTTGATAGATTGGCCTTCACCCAAGAACCCCACCTGTAAGTTTCGCGCCGATATGTTTCAATGCGTTTTCATGTGAGGCAATAAAAACAAAAAAAACAAAAAAACAAAAAAAAAAAAAAGAAAACGGGATTTCGTAAGCCCCATAGGGTACATGTGTAAAATTAATATGGTTCGACCAAATTGGGGTACATTTTCGCTCTTACTATTCCACCAAACATCCTTGGCCCTAATATTTCACAGGGTAATGAAAAATAGTAGCTTTCTTTGATACCAAAATGTTGACCACTTCCGGTAAAATCTGGGCTTCTGGGTACGAGGCTATTTCGATCGGGCCATGGACCTTTAAAAGGGCATTAAAGTAAGTCCAAGAACTTCATTCCAAAACGCCCCCTATTTACGCATGTGTTATTTCCAAATATTCCTTTCGGAAAAACAATGATTTTTTAATGGGAATGGCTTTTCGCATCATTTTGAGAAGCCCGCCGCAAGGGTTAGCTTAACAAATTAAAGGGCAGTATACAGTTTAATTATGGGAGTTGAATGAGTTTATGTTTTAGAGGTTTTTGTTATGTTGGGGTAAATATTGATATGAGTTCATAATGATTTGTTTTTAGAGTTTTCTTTGTTGGATTGAAGTAATATTTGGTTTGGAAAAAAATTGGGGGGGGGTTTATTTTTTTTATGGAATGTACTTTTGTCATCATTTGGAGGAAAAACACCTTCACATTGAATTAAAGGCATATGCCATTTTACCAAAAAGTTATGTAAGTTCAATGAGCGTGTGTTTGGGTGTTTTTGCTGTGTTGGTGAGTTATGTGGAGTTCATTGATGAGTTATGTTCTTAGAGTTTTTTGGTGAGTAGGAATGGAGTGATCATGAGTTATGTTCGAGTTTTATTAGAGTTATTTTGGTGAGTTATGAGTTATGTGATTATGTTTTTAGAGTTTTTTTTGATGTTTCTCCCGGAGTTATCAATGGAGCAGTCATGAGTGTAAGCGTTCATTTGTTCTTGCTTCTGATTGAGTTCATGATGATTTCTGTTCTTAGAGTTATTGGTGATTGGAATGGATATTTTTGTTAGTTCTGGAGTTCAACGTATGAGTTAGGTTTCAGTGTTTTTGATTGTTTTTTGGTGAATTGCAAATGGAGCCCCTCAATGAGTTTTATTTTTTGTGCTCGGGGGAGGTAGGAATGGATTTTCTGAATGAGTTAATTTTTATGTTAGTCATTTGGGTGAGTTTATGGATGGAGTTCATCAACCGTTCAGAATGTGTATGTTTTTTTTGTGAGTGATGGCATTCATTGAATGAGTTAGGTTTTAGAGTTTTTTTTTGGTTTGTGGGGGAGTTATGGATGGAGTTACATGGAGTTGGTTTTTATAGGTCTCTGTTGTTGAGATATAGGATGAGTTTTCATTGATGAGTTAACGGTATTATATTTCTTAGGTGGTCGCGAAGCCCGTGTGACGCTTGTATCTATTAACAGGCCATTCTCTTATTTACCTTTTAAAGGCAATTCCATTAATCATTTACCAATTAATGCCTCCATTTACCAATTAAGGCCATTCAGCAGTTCTCAGTTCCAATCTAAAGGGCTATCCCTCCTTTGCCACAGGGGCCCCATTCCATCATTTACCTGGCAATGTCAATTTTATTTAAAATTACAACTGCCAATATCCTTCATTTCCGCACTGAAAGGGAACATTCCTCATTTACTAATATTTAAAGGCTTATCCTCATTTACCAAATAACCCGCCATTCCTCAATTTACCAGTTTAAAGGGCCATTACCAATTAAAGGGGGATGATATGAGTTCTGAGAAATGGTTAAGATGATAATTGGATTAATGGCATTAAGTAATTTGTCAAAAAAAAATATGACAGGATAATTTTTTGCACCATTGTGAAATAAGATCACCCGCGGGTTCATGTTACCCAAATCTTGTCTCACTACATTTTCTATTTTGCCAAAGCATATTTTATGTCCATCTTGAATCTTATTTGTTCAAAAACTGTCCTGCCCCAAGACTTGTCTTAGTGCCATGCATTGTCGTCTCCAAGAATCTTCCAGGTCACCATAACCCTCCTGGTGCTTCTGCATCATTGATGCTCTCGTTGTTATTACGGATGGATCATTTTGTGAAGAAAATTTTTGTCATTTAAAGCAATTTGATGAAAGTCAATTATATTAAAAAATCACGAAATGACTTTAAACCTTCTCATAAAACACTTGCAAGTATAACAATACTTTGGCTCCATTTCTAATATCCAGAAGCAGCTATCCCTTCTAAGTTCTGCAGATTGATGAGGCCAAAGCGGCTAAAAAACAGATGCCAAAGAGGTTACCGGGAGAAGCTTCAATTTCTTAAGGTATTGACATGAAATTTGCCAAGTGGTCTAAGTAGAAGGCCATAGTTTCATGTAAAATAAAAAACTAAAAATTAACCTACTCTTCCACAGCCAACAGCAATTTTTTGTTTTTGTTTAACATTTTTAATATTTTAGTTTACTGATTTGTTGAAGATTGCGGTTATTTTTTTCTTCAAGAAGAAGTAACCTGTTCACAAGGCTCGTGACATTTGTGCTTCTAAAGCATGCACTGTATACTACGAGCTTGGTGTATCATAGGATAGGCCCAACAAAAACCTTGTTTTTTGTCCACCCCTGTTGACCCGGTTTTGAAGAACGGGGAACAATTTTACCGTTCAAAAAAATACCAACCCTAACCCTAACGCGGGCCGGAAGATGCAATGAGACGCAACAAAAAACGTGGGTACCGGTCGAGAATGTTTCTCGTTGCATCTCGACGGTCAAAAATATATTTTGGTCGCCGCAAAATGGACTCTAATTGCACCTCTTGGCATTTGGGCCGTCTTACCGGAAAATGACGCGGATGTTTCTCGTTGCATATGGGTCAGTATTTCCGGAAAATTGCGCGATGTTTCTCGTTGCATTGGGCCGTCTTCCTGGAAAATGAAGCGATGTTCCTCGTTGCCACCTGGGACGTCGTTCCCGGGAAAATGATGGGATGCTTTTCCCTGCATTTCGGACGGGTTGCCCGCAGAAGGCGCAAGCTTTTCATCAGGCGGGTGACCATGTGTACAAATGCCCATAGACAATTTCGATTTCGATGTGGGGATTAGGGCGGGCTCAACCATTTTCGATTAAGCTATTTTTAATTATGCATAAAACGCATTCAGTGAGGAAAACGGGAGCATGACGTAGCGTAAGAGCGCCACGCACGAATATGACGTAGCGTAATAGCACGCACGGCTGGCCAACTATAAGCTACAAATTTCATGCAGATTTCATGCAGATCATTGTGCAGTACGCATCCATATTTATTTAGTTATGATTTATATCCCGTTCTTTATTGCATTCGCCGCGATGTTCTCATTGCATTTGGGCCGTCTTACCGGAAAATGACGCGATGTTTCGGTTTGCATCGGGGCCGTCTTTAAGGAGAAAATGACGCGATGTTTTCGTTGACTGGGCAGTCTTCCGGCAAACATGACACGATGCTTTCTCGTTGATTCTGGGGCCTTTAACGACTGGACTGCTACTATACCTGTGCCGGGAGAAAACGGCCGAGAGATTGAATGAAACCCAAAATGTGCGCTCTCATTGCATCTGGGTAAAAATAAAAATAGATGCCCACTCGTTGCATTTGGGCCGGTCGGTCGGCAAACCGCCCCGGTCCGGGTTAGGGTTAACATTCAAATTCCAGAAAACTGCTTTTTTTGTAAATTTGCATTTTAAATTATACCCAAACACCATTTTAACAGGTTCCTTGAATATTTCCTAAGTGTTTTTTTTAAAACAAAATGAAGTAATTAAAATCGAAATTGTCATAATTTAACCAGTCATTCGAGCGCTTTTACGTAGCAACAGCCATTTGCCGCACTTGGGTGTTACACATTGGGCGGCGATTCTTGAAGACTTAATGGCAAAAGCACTCTTATTGTTGATTAAGAATTTATAACTTTTACGTTTGATATTTCTGGTAAACATAAGAAGATAGGGCTAAAATCCAGCTACATTTTAAAATGTTTGTTGAAAAAACAGGAAGGAAAATATCAAAATAAAAGGAAACTACATCTTAACAGATTTTAAAAGAAAGCCCAAAATTATTCTAAATGGAATGTCCTAGTTTATTTTGAGATCTTGTTTGACCTTGTCTAACCATGTAATTATGGACTGTTGGTTTTCAGTAAGAGATGAAACACCATTGGATGTCAGATCTGCCAAATATAAATTAATGAATTAAAAAGTTAAATGTGTAATTAATAATAAGCCCCATCCTCAGGTTTACCAAAATTTTTTCTAGCTTTTACCAATCTCCATTTATTTAGCTTTCAATTCCATTTGTTTGTGGAGTTAGAGTGACAAAACTGCTAGTGTAGGTGTTAACAAGACCAACCCAGATTAATTATTAATAGGAGTCTATAGAGGCATTGTCAATGTGTTATTTAGTAATTTATTTCTAGTATCAAACCCCAGCATTCTTGCATGTGAAGTTGAATGAGTCTACTCCGAGCATATGTGTCTTTGTACAAAGTAGATAAAATAAATGTCCATAAAATCGGAAACAATTCACCTCTACTCTGTAGTAGGGTCTTCAGTCTTTGCTCTGAAAATGTCCTCTTTGATGCGCATTGTGTATTTTCACAGTACCATAAATTGTTGGTTTCAATGGAGATTTCTTGCGAGGTTTTCAGCTAGTTTTTAAAAACTGGTAAGTGCAGATGCAGTAGAAAATGCGAAATTAGTGTGGGATGGCCTAAAGCTGGCCAGAGAACTAGCCCATACTGTTTGTCCACTGAAAGGGTATGGGAGAAGTGTTCATGTGGTTCCGTAATCGTAGAAATATTCTTTGCTGCTGAATGTGAACTCCCTTAATATCCATGTGCATGCATGTGAAATTTATGGTATCCTTGTTCGGTGTTTCTCCAAAAACAATCAGAGCCGCAGAAAAAAATAAAATGGTTTTAACAAAAAAAATTTGCAAAAAAAATCAACTCAATCGAATCATAGAACACTATTGAGCATTTTCATTTCAATCAAAAAATGCTATTGAAAAAGGCATAAGTGATCAGAAAACATGCAACCAGCTCAACCATGACCTGAGAAGCTTGAGATTCTTTCTCTTTTATTGTACTCTTTACTGGGTTCGATCAAAGGTCACATAGCAAATGTGAATGATTACACTCTAATCTCCTCTCATCATAACACACTGCAGATCATAAAAATATAGTCATTTTTGGAGATTAAAGGCACTATCAGTGATTTGCTAAATCAAAAATCGAAATACATCATCAAAAATCATATTTCGTGCATTCTGTAACAAGTACAAATATCCCGACATGGCCCTGCAAATGATAAGACCAGAAGCGACCTAATAAGTACAAAATCGGATGTTTTATTCATTAGTGTCCGTTAAACAGACATTTCTACAAACATAATTGAATGAGATTCATATTTGAACACACCCTTTCCCTCTCCCTTTCTGTCAATTCTTTAGGTTGTAAAAAGTACTTATAGATTCTAACAGATATATCCTTATCCCTTCCCACTTTTTTAAAAGCTTTCCTGCAAATTTTCAAATATTTTGACTCATTTCATGAATCACGTATAGTGTCCTTATTGAAAAATATATTTTCTGCTGACTGCTTTGCTTGCTTCAGTACTACAACCACCGGGAATCATAAACTGAAATTTTTTGCCACATTTGACTGCTTAAAATATAGGAATTCCTAATAGTAACATCAAGTGTAGGTACTACTTGGAATTCGGCAAGCATCACATACTTCATCCAGTGAAATGTCACAGATTGCTCCAGATGACTCAACTAATAACATTCTTAAGGAAAATAATCCAAGATTTTTTTCACGCTCAGGTTGACTTACATTCATAACATAAGTTCATACATCCGAATTCCCGAAAAAAATAATACCATTTGATGTAAAATTAACAAAAGAGAGGCATTTAAATTTTTTGCTTTGTGCCATACTAATAAAACGGGCGGATTTTTTCGCCACGGCTTCATTGCTCAAAATAGCGCTCCAACTCGTGACGTCAAAGTGATGACCAAAACCAAATCGTGTTGACTCGAATTGTGATTATTGCTGACACTGTAATATTATGATTAAATGACATAATATAAAAGAAGCAAAAAAGTTACGATGACATATTTGTTTCCTGTCGTTGTGTTTTATTTTATTCAGTGTCACCAACCAACTGCGATATATTATTGTCACAACAGACGTAAATAAATTATGGATGGTCATCACCTTGACGTCACCATTTGCCTGCGATGTGGATTTTTCGGAATCGTTTTCGAGTAAGCTATTGGTCGGGAAATTAAAAGGAGTGGCAGAAAATACTCAACAAATGTGACATTTTCAACTTATTTTGATTTATATGTAAGCTACGTTACTTACAGTTTCCATCCATTACCAAATGTTTTTTTCCAAATATTCAGAATCAGACATATTTCCTTAATGTCTTTTGGCCCAGGGGGCCACTTGTATTCAAAGTTGGCTATGATGCGTGAACATGGACTTCAAAATGCAACCTAAACACATATTTCACCGACTAAAAAAAGCTAAAACATACCCTAACAAGTATTTTTATATTATATCTGTTATATGCCCTCACCAAGTACGTCGTGCATTGAATCGTAAAAAACCCTTTATTATCTTGCTTTCTAGGGTTTAACCAGAGAAAAATTTATGTTTGTTTGGAATTTCTAACAAAATGTTTTTCCAATTGAAAATAAGTATTTAACTTAACTTCAAAAATGAGGGGCACTCTTCTGTCGTGCAAAATTGGCCGGTTTATGGACAAATGGTATGTTTGCCACCAAAGATTAGTTCAAAAATTTGTGACCGGGCAGTTCAATGCCTTGCTGTACAAAAATTATTTATAGGCTTATTTTGACAAACGTAGGGTCAATTTAAACAAAAAATGCGCTTTTATTATAATTCCATAACATCTAGTTATCATAACATGGTAACATAAGTATCAAAGATTACCATATTTTCTGTTTTCCCATTGTCTTGGGAATTCTATACCAAACACAAATTTTGTGATTTTTCCTCCCATATGATTACACAGTTAAGTATGAGTGTACGGTCACAACTTGTGTGAGTTTAGATTTTGAAGCCTGCCCTCGCCTGCTGGCATGTGGTCATTCCTAGCTTTGCTTTACTTCCCAAGTTCCGATTACAATATTTTGGATGATTTTGATCCCTGCTTAATGAGATAACATGACAATTTCAGGGTTAAGAAAAAACATACCCTTTTTTCCATATTTTGCTGTTTTTGACAACCTAAACGATGTACGCGCGTACATCGCCTTTTGGAAAAAAGACACCCTTTTTACGCGTTTTCTTGTTCACGCATCATATCCACCTTTGAATACAAGTGGCTTCCCCGGGGTCTTTTGGTAGGGGTATAAAGATAATAGAGTAAAAATAAAATAGGATTTTAAGGGTATTCGATTGAAAAATATACTAGCAGAAAAATAATGTGTTCTTGTCAACATAGGATTATGTTGTGCCTTCCAAAACATGTTTTCTGTTATCTTGGTTATACTGGTAGCCATGACTTACTTTCTCCACTTTATTCTTAATGATTCTTGAAAAAATCCACAAAAGTCAATAATCACCAGGAGTCATGAATGCTTGAACTTGAAGCTTCTTATAATCTAGTTTTATTATAAACACACTCAAAGTTTACATCATTTATCACAAACCTTTATACTTCCAAGGGAATTTCGGTAAAAGTAAAATTTTGAAGGAAACAACGTTTCACAACGGACTCTGGAGCATAGTGATATAAATCATTCATGATACCTGCATTATCTCACACCTAGTATGATTATCAAATGTGATGCGATCTGGGAAAACCCGCCACATGGTGGGAAATTTATATTTTGAGTTTTTACAATCACTGCAGAGTTTGAAATATTAAGTTTCCTTTACTGTTACTTCTTTGTCTTTTGATAACACATCAAAAGTACGGCCTTATACAATCTGACCAAAATAAAGTACAATATGACATTTTTAAGCTATTTTTTATTTTTTCAAAACTGCCCTGTGCGACATGTGGCGGGTTTCCCGTAGAGATGCACAACTTTTTCGGAAATACCTGGATTTCGATTTTGGACATAAATAAACAAAAAAAAAATTATGGAAGGAAATGTAAAAAAAAAAATTTATGAGATAAAAAATTAAAAAAAAAAAAAAAAAAAAAAAAAAAAAACCCCAAGTTTAAGTCAATTTATTTTAGAGAAGAGAAGGGTCTTGTACCCTAAAAATCACGACAAGAAAATAGGCTTCCCTAGCGCTTCAGCGGATGCTAGGCTACAAAATTTGGCCTTCCGGTAAGTTCAAATTTTGATTTTCAGGAAATGGGATTACTCTCTGTTACATCTCTGTCACTGCTTTAGTGTATACCCTTATGTCATAATAGGCAATTGAATGGGGGATTTATAGGTAGAATTTTGCTAACCCTGTTTTTCCCACTTAATGCATTTCTCTATGGTCAAAATATGGTTGCATTTTTGTGTCGGCCTTGCTTTAGCAGGAATACACCTAGAGATAGCTTTTTCTGCTGTTGGCTGCGACTGGCTGTGGCTGTAAACAAAGGTAAACAATCAATCAATCGGTTATTTAATCTCTATCGTAAGCCGTAGGCCCAATTGTTAGACTTAAAACTAAATAATTACAAATGCAAAATGCAAATGGTGCGCCCGCAGGCGGAGGTGCCCATCTCTCTTGTCATTGGCGTTTGGGGCCAGATCCCTCATCTAATGTGGATGTGGGGGGTTACACCCCCTCACTACTTCCCACACAGCGAGTCGGTTTTGCATTCCCAGCCATTGCCGGTAAACATTTGTTATCCTGGGTGGAGAAGAGAGGGGGTGGAGAGAGGCAGCGAGGTAAGGTAAAGGCCTTGCCAACAGGTGAAAAACACATTGGTGGCGGAGGGGCTCGAACCCAAAACCTTATGCTTAGGAGGCGAACGCTGATCCATTGCACCACATGTGCCCCAAATAATAATTACTTCTTAATAAATTATAGACAGAAACAATTGCAATTGGAGGCAGCAGCTTCTTACCACAGGACCATATTGCAAACAATTTTAAAACACACTATACGAAACAAACAGAATTGGAACAACATTGCAAGCTTTCATGGTTCTTTGCCCATGTTCAATGAACCCAGGAGAGAGTGGTATTCAGGTTTTAATAAAGATCTGTTATACAACTTTAAGTCACAAATTGAGTTCATGAAATTTAAATCCAGAAAGTTGTCCCACTGAGATTTGTGAACCGAGGACCCTTGCTCCAGAGCAATTCTTGCTAACAATACTAGACCACACCACTTCTTTGAATGGGATTGACTGATAAACTTCATGGAGTCGATGAAACCACTGACCAAGGATCCGTGGTGTCAGTGTTGCCAACAAAAATTTCGCCTACCTGCGGCAAAGGGCCGTGCCAAGGCGCGGCAAATGGCCAAAAAGTAGCCCTTTTTCACTTTCGTAGCGCGTGTTGTGTGTGATGTGTGTTGAGGGTGAGGGTGCTATTTACGAAAAAATGCCATCAACTATGACAAATCAGGAAATTTGATCAAAATTTTATATTTTCATTTTTATTTATTTTATGTGAGGCGCTTTTTTACGAAAAAAAAATGACGAAATACATGTCAAAAATGTTCCGTTTTTTTTATAGTCTCGAAAACCCGCGGCACTTTGGCACTTAAAGGAATGTACCCAAATCATTTGATTATATTCGCCACAGAAAAGATGCGTGCGTCGTGTCCTTTTTACTTACATCCCAACAGGTTAATTGTCCTCTCACGCAGTTTCACCCCAGTGAGCCGGGAGAGTGAAACCCTACCCTTGAACATTGTACCACACATTGACGGTCACTTTTTGGTAGGATAATTATTTGCTGTTATACTGAGTGAGCGCCTACTCCCGTCGTGTAAGAGAACATCTCCAGCTTAGTAAGGTTTTTGCCCTCTCACGGTACCACCATGCGGTCACTTTTGTTGGATAATTATTTTGTTTGTTATACCTGAGTGAGCACATTACTCTCGTCGTGTAAGGGCACAAAGGATGACAAAGCACTCAGATCATTGGGATGAAGTTGGAGTGTGTACTATTGTGTACATACCAAGCGAGAGTAGTAGAAGGAGTTACCGAGTACCCTCCCCCCGGAGGAATGCAGGGTAAAGCATTTTCTTAAGAAAGAAAGGAAGCGCTAAATCAATTCCGGACCTTTTAAAAATTTCTTGGAGCTCGACATAAATGATGTGTACAGAGGGATAAAGATACCCGCGGGTGCCGGCCCGTTGCCGCGCCTTGGGACTATGAAAGTAGCCCAATTGGAAACCCGCGGCGGCCTTTTTTTAGGCGGGCAGGCTTGTAAAAAGTAGCCCAATGTGCGGGGTAAACCGCGGGTGGCAACACTGTGTGGTTGATAAACAAAGTGACTTGTGGGGTGACCCCTATGTGAACTTTTGACCCCATTTTGTGAAAATTTTTAAAACATTTTCTTTGGCATAAGATGCTACGGCGGGGTTCTCAATTATATGTAGCTGATAGGCCAGGCGAATGCCAAACATGTTTGGAAAGTTCCTGCTTGAGGGACAAATACACCTGAATTTCTTAAGTCCCTTTATATTTGAGAGCAAGTCGAGGGCCAAAATTCAATGGTTGGCGGGCCGGATTTGGCCCGTGGACCGCCTATTGAGAACCCCTGCCCTACCGAGTAGTTTTCCATAAGTTACATAAAAGCATGCAAATCAAACTAAATTACCAACTGACAGACAAAGGCGGGTGTGGCCATTTAGTGACCCCATGTCACTAGTGACCCTGATGAATTCAGCACCCTTAAAGGTGCTTGTTCTGATTTATGTGTATTGTGTTCTCTACTTGATATGAGAGCCTGGCACTTGCACAATGCACATACACCCCATCAAGTACCGTGGGAAACAAACTTGCGGTTTCGATGGTAGACGCAACAATGCATGTTGCAAAGCCCTATTCAATACTATGCTAATAATTATGGTTAACCACTAAAACGGCGGTTTTTTGTTTATATCTTGGGAATGAAATGGATTTGAGGGCTCAAATTTTAGGACGACAATGAGAAATATATGGCCTTTCATCTGATATCAAAATAGATACTACTTCCGGGTAAATCGGGGGGGGGGGGGTCCCAAATACAATCGGAACACGCACCTTTAACAGAAAGTGCAACATCACATGCACTTTATTCTCTTACGGCTGCTGAATTCTTCAGGGTCATTAGTGACATGGGGTCACTAAATAGCCACACCCAACAAAGGCACACTTGACTTGGCTGTGCTGCTCAGACATCTACCTGCTAAACCATTTACACATTGATGATCTTGATTTACTGAGCAACTCAGAATGGCAAATTAGGGTTCTGAGAGTTTTTCTCCCAAGCAGCTTGCTGCTTGCATAGGGGATTGTGTAGTTTCTACTGCAGTGGCACATTATCAGCAACTGGGGTTAAAGGGGTTTCTTATACTGAGCAGCACAGAGTGGCAAATGGGTGCCAGTTGGGCGACTTCTAATTACAATGCATAGCATACTCTACCACAGTAAATTTACTACTGGCAGGGATCACCCACTTTTATTTTTGGGTGCAAGTATCTGCAGGAAACTAGAGCTAATTGGATTTTTACAAAAGTGATATAATACATGCCTGTCAAGGCCCTACGATATTATTCTATTTGATTTTACAAAAGAGCAGGAATTCTCCATTTTGTTCATGGGCTGAAACCACAGTCTAAGTGGAATATTTTTTTCATGGAATATTTTTCATACGTTTAAAAGGAATAATGTTAAATAATTTTTAAACGGGAACTTAATACATTTATTTGCCTCACAGAGAATTTCAAAATGGTAAGGATTCAAAGAGGAAACTCAAGGATGAGAATGAGAGGCTGAAAAAGGAGGCAACCACCAAAGGCAAAAAGGTTAGTGAATGTTTTCCAATATCTTATCTGCATTTCCCTCATGATTATTGTAATCAGCGGACTTTGTTACACCGCTAGATTCCGACCCTATTGTACACCACAGGTGTACTCCTTATAGAATTTTTCAAGTAAAAAATTCCTGAAGTATCACAAGCATTGCATCACATCACAATAATAAGCTGCTGGTGACAACGCACATATGGTAACGTGACCGAGATTCTGACCTTTAGGCACAACTCCTTATTTGGCATTTGATCGCCTGGCAGTTATTGGCTGTCGGTGCTCCATGTGACTTTTGCTGCACTCAATTTCCGAATGTTTCCTATCACGGATCATAATAGTGTGCGTTTTTGCGTCATAGACACACTTTTTCAGAGGTGGACGTACTTTGGTCTAAAAAAATAGCCACTTAAAACTACACAATAAAATCACAGAGTTTGCTCTGGCACATGCTCACACTATTGTATCATTTTCACTCAAATAATTATTCTGTTACTATTAAATACATGTAAGTAATCTGTGAAAATAAATATAGGCTTAAATTTGACTGTATTTATGTCTTTTTTTAGTTCACTAACCCTCTCTCATATGTCCCAAAGGGTAATCAATCAAGATACTCCAGAGTTCTTTTGGAGTTTAAGGGTCGTCAGGGTATATGCCCAGTCTAGGTTTGGGAATTGGATGTTTATGGACTGTGTAAAACGTTGCCAAAACTTGACATTTAGGTATTTATATGACGCATATAATTTGAAGTGGACGCACTTTTGTAACCTCAGGGAAGTAAATTGCGTTCAAGTAGATGCAATATTTTCAAACCTAGTGTGAACCCTGTTTCCTGTTGATTTTTTAAAAAGGTCCATAGTAGACTACTCACTGTCTAACACTTACTGTATGGGGGATATTTTAGCAGTGTTGATTTTTTGTGAGTGTCACAATTTTGACACGTTTGCAATTTGATTAAACCCCAAATATGCAAATGTATCATGGAATGTGCACTAACATTTAACTATATCACTGCCACTTTAATCCATCAAAATGACCATGTGTATTAAAGGTGCATGATTATCTTTGGACCCCCCCCCCGATTTACCCAGAAATAGTACTGATTTTATGTGTCAATATCCCACATATGCATAATGCCTAAAACAACAGCTCAACAGCTTAAAATTGGGAAGGTCACATTTATCATGTTCTAGTCCAGGCTACAGATTCAGGCTACTTATTCACTCAAAATTTTTCATTTTCAGCCTATCTCGTTAAAACATCCATTGTGACCAATTAACATATGATTTTGTAACCACGTAATCAATGAATTCAATATGGCCGTCAATACAATAAAGTGCCTGATCGTGATCTACTTTTGACTGCAGTTTGGTAATTTGGTATCTATCCTGGTGTTTTGGCAGTCAAGAAAGTAATTAGAACCATAAGAAATATTTTTTAAAAAGTGATTATAAATTCCTTAATTATAGGATCCAATATGACTTTCGAATGCTCTAAGATGGTGCTTAATAGCTGTGTCTAACCTAGTACATACAAGAGTATACACTATATGCAACATGTTCTCAGAACAGGTATGAGTTAAAATTATAATGCTCAAACATTGTGCAGGTGCTACTACTACTACCTTATTATGGAATGGCTTCCAAGATGGCTTCTGAATGCTCTAAGATGGCTTCTGAATGCTCTAAGATGGCTATAATTAATACATGTAGCTGTGTCTAACCTAGTACTGTAATGTTTGTGTATGTCCCTGTAAGTGAAGCAGACCAATGCGCACATCATTAGGTAATCAGAGGAATCAATACATGTAAGATGGCATCCAAGACGGGAAGCCAATATGGCTGGAAAATGAAATGGCACTTACTAATTGGCGAAAAATCCGAACACTATAGTCTAGAGATATGTTTCTTTGTTTTTGGTAGGTTTTTGGGTGTCAATTGGCATCCATATTGGATGCGTAAACCAAAAATTAGCCTGTTATGTGCCTTTAAAAAAAAGTAAAGTAATTTCAGAAATTTTCGACCGGGCGCTGAGGGCAACACAACAATATTTTAGACCTAATCGTTATCTTTCCAGTATTGAGTGCATGAATTTTTGCTTAGTCATATTTATTCAAATATGATTTAAATGTGAATAATTGATGCATGTGCTCATGATCTCAGCATTAAAATGGTACATCGGCAGCATTTTTTTCCCCATTGTACTTGATGGATCAATTTGCATGTGGATCAAATGTATAGAGACAAACACTCATGCCTTTATTGATGTAGGTTTCAAATGATAACTCCTCATTTGGTTTTTGCTTGAGCTTGTATATGCACTTTAGTACATTAACATACAATTCGTCCTCAATGCAGAATATGGCGTGTCGTTTGTTAAGACATGTAAATGGACTTCCATGTCTACGTCTCTCAGCAATGTGCTGGTCTTCGTCTGGTCCAACCCTAATTGCCATTTTGTCCGACTCGCAGGAAGTGAACACCAGTTGGTTAACCCTGGAACTGTGTTCACACTCAGGTGAACATGCTTTGTTTGGACACTTCTCGCGATGAACAACTCGGTACACCTTACCTTTCTGTACTGTTATGATAGGTAGTGGTAATTTTGATGAAGGGTCCAAGTTGAAATTTTCTGTCAACAAGACTTCAGACCAGCAACCAGAAGGGAATGCTTCAGGTTTGTATACTTGTAAAATCCAAGTATTGAGTGACTTGTTTTTCTTGCCATAAACTAGCAGCTTCCCTTCATGCCCTACTGCAGAGTGATCTTTGCAGGCAGTGGGTATTGGGCTCACTTGCTGCCATGTTTTACCTTTGAGACTGTAGCGCTCTATGCTTGTTAGAACACCATACTTCCATTCACCTCCTATGGCATACACATAACCATCCATGTAAATAAGTGGAAACTTTCTTCGCCGCTGGTGCATTGGGGCAAGGTCTCTCCATTGCTTGGTGTTGACATCGTACCATCTGAAGCTTTCAGTGCATCTGTAACACATCGGTACAATTTGAATTCGCCCCCCGGCTATGCAGAGATGTCCGTTGACTACAACAGAAGAATGCTCAAGTAGATTCTCGGGTAGCAAAGCCAGTCTTATCCAATAGTAGTTACCATAACCATAATGCAAGTAACATGAAGAAAAGTGATAACTTGTGCTGTAACCTCCAAGTGCAACCAGGGTCTGTGGATGAGTTCACAAAGATCAAAATATTAATTGAGATTATGTGTATTTCTGTGGGCATTATGTGTAAAGTTAAGTATTATGAAAATAATGCCGCTAACGTGGATGTTAACTCAAGTTCAGCACTTTATGTATAGTAGAGAGGCCATTTGGACCGAAGTGCTCTAGTTAAGCTTTTCGCTCAACCCGAAATTCCAGAGCTGCCAGCCACGTTAAAATTGATCATTAAAGTCTCCTCTGTATTTCTGACCTGGCTGGCAATTCTAAAAAGTGACGTGGGAAAAGTTATTGATCAGTATTGATCAATATGCAGAATTTTGGTGAAAAAATACAAAAATACAAATGGACTTTAAATTTTATATCGTAGTTGCCATGGTAACAACTCTACAGATAGTTTAAAAAAAGGACTCAAAATAAAAACCCTCTTGAAAACATTCAATATCTATAAATGTGAGCAAAGTTTTTGAAAAACTAAATATTGTTTAAATGGAAAAATTATCACTTCCTTGCTTTTAACAAAACTGAGAAAATACAAAAATATGCATTTTTGGCTTATTTGTGCATATTAAAATATCATAATTCCAAAAATATAGAAACATGTTCTCTTTTTAATCCAAGCATCCATCTCAATGCATTGATGTATTTTTGGAGAATTGAATGTATTAGTATTTTTTTTTCTTTTATTTTCAATTTGGGGTGAAAATTAGCAAAAATCACTAAAAATTACCACCCACCAAAAAAGCATACCAATATGCTGCATTACAATTTGTTTAGTCACAAATAACACAATTTATATGTGATAAGTATTACTGACAGCAAATAAGGTTAAATTTACCTTAACATATATTTTATTATTTGACATTTTTGGTAAAAAATGGGGGAAAAATCAAGAAAAATACACACTGTAACCCAAAATACATCAGACCACACCACTTTTCAAAAATGTCAGCTGGGTAAAATTTAAAAAGTAGAATATACTAATAATATTAACATCACTAGAAGCACTGGAATATTTCTTCTATGTAAAAATCAGTTTATGGGTAAAATTGGCAAAAATCACTACAAATTTTAAACATTTCCCCCCAAATCACACCAATATACTTCGTTACTATTTTTGTACTCACAAATATCAAATCCATATGGGAAAGAATTTAGTATTCTGCCACAGGCTACGAATTCGGCAACGTTAACGGAATAAACCGCATGTTAAAGGTGCCGAATTTTAAGTGGTGGCAGAATACTAAATTCATCCCTCTATATGTAACAAGTACTCTTAATAGCAAATATGAAGGGTGTACTAGTTTACTTTTCAAGTTAGAGCTATTTTAATATTTTTAGGAACAAATTAAAAAGTCACAAAAATACATTATTTCAACCCAAAATAACTCAGGCCATGTCACTTTTCAGAAATGGCAGCCACGTAACAGTTAAAAAGGAGAATATACTAAATAATATTAACATCATTAGGAGCCCTGGAATAATTTTTCTATGTAAATATCAGTTTTGGGGTAAAATTGGCAAAAATCACTAAAAAATAATATTTTTCCCCAAAATCATACCAATATGCTTCATTATCATATTTCTACTCACAAATATCAAATCTATGTGCAATAAGTATTCTTCACAGCAAATATGAAGCTTGTACCAAATGTACTTTTCAAGTTATAGATATTTTAATATTTGACATTTTTGGTAAAAATAAATTAAAAATCATGAAAAATGCGTATTTCACCTCAAAATAACACAGGCCATGTCACTTTTGAGAAATTCCAGCCGAGTAAAATTCAAAAAGTAGAATATACTAGATAATATTATCATCACTAGAAGATCTGGAATATTTTTTTCTATGCAAAAATCAGTTTTGGGGTAAAATTGGCAAAAATCACTAAAAATTAACATTTTCCCCCAAAATTACACCATTATGCCTCATTACATTTTTTGTACTCTCAAATATCAAATCTATATGTAATATGTATTCTTCACAGCAAATATGAAGGCTGTAATATATTTACTTTTCAAGTTATAGCTCTTTAGGCCTGCAGATTGAGCCTGCTTTTGGGGGTGAACTGGCAACTATCGTACTACAAGCTAATTTTGATATTTTTAGAAACTGTAGGCCCTCCCTATCTCGCAGATATAAAATTGCCCGAAATTCCTCTGGGGGAACATGTTCAAATGACGTCACCAAAATGGCCGCCATTTTTGTGTATATTCGGTATTAAACTTTAGTGCATGACAACAATTAAGGCTTATTTTAGGTTTTTAATTAATGTTGTTGACATTTCTACAGGTTGTAATACACGCGAATAAAATTGATACCAAAATAAGTATTAACATTAACCGGTAGGATGACGTCATAAAGTGCGTGGGCCAGCAAAATGTGTGTATTTAAATACACACACACACACACACAATAGGCGAAAATTCAATGTTGCGCTGAAAATATCAGATTTTCATGCAAGTTTGGCTCTAAAAGATGGCAAACTACAAGTTCGACGTATACAGAGTGTTTTCGTGCTATATTCTGCAGAACATTTTCAAAAAGTACCGTATAATAATAGCTGGCAACGAGCCTCCCCCCCACCCCTTAGCCATTGACTTTGAAGACGGGTCATTCCCATTTTCCCCTGTTAAATTTGACCGGAGAGGGTGTCTCAACAATTGCCTTGAAGCTTTTGATGATATGATTTAGTATTTAGCTCTCCTAAGGAAAGTTTCGCTGGGTAGATGGTACAGGGGATGTGGTAACCTCGCAGAAGTGCTGTATAATAATACCTGGGATATATATACGCATTGGCTGGCAAACATCCCTTAACCTTCGTCTTACTGGGGGGGGGATGGTTACCACCTCCACCAGTGAATTTTGCTCCAGTGCGCTAAAATGCCAAAAAGCTTGCGTAAAAAGCTTCCCAGTAATCATTTTTTCATCCTTTCCGGTCATTTTAGCGAAAAAAATTGCACGGTAGCACCTTCACCGGGGTTAGGGTATGCCGTCAAAGTCGAAGGGGTGGGGGCGGGGTGGTTGCCACCCAGGAATATTTTAGGGTACATTTTTAAATCATTATGCATAGCATGGCTCTAAAACTCTATGTTTATGTAAACTAGTCAACTGCCATCATTTAAACCTGAAAACCGCATGAAAATCCAATATATCTCGCTATTTTAGCGCAAAATCGTATTTTCGCCTAGTTTCTGTGGAAAATGTCAATATTGCCGACTCGCAGACTCTGTGACGTCATTGTGATGCCATACTAGTAATGTTAGTACTTATTTGGTGTCAATGGAAAGAAGAGGACCATCTATCCACTGTTATCAATAAGCATTGGGTGGTTTATAATGAATTCTTGGTAAAACGTGTTACAAAAAAGGCTTGGTAAGATGAGGGTTAGCCATTGACTTTGATAGCAAACCCTAACCCCGACGAAGGCAGCACCTTCACATTTTTTCTGCTAAAATAACCAGGAGGAATGTCCCAACAATTAAATGGAAGCTTTTGAAGATATGTTTAGCATTTGCAAACCTAAGTACAGTCCCATTGGGGAGGGGTGGTAAAATATAACTCCCCCTCTCCCCACCCGGACGACGAGGGTTAATGGCTATAGCCAAGGCCGAGTAAAAATTTCACTCTCAAAAACAGTGAAACGCTTGTAAAGTGTAAAACACTCCAAGATGAGTTGATTTTACTATAACATAGTAAAAATCACTCAAAACGAGCTAATTTCCATTAGTTTGAGGAGTTATATAAGGACAACTTCTTCGGAGGAGTTAAACGAATTAAGGACAACACGAAAACGAGTGGAAATCCACTCTTTGTGGAGTGATTTTCAATCTTAGTGATTTTTCAAGTTTAAATTCTCTCTTTAAAGTACAAAACCACCCTCATTTTGGAGTGTTTAACAAGAGTTTCACTCTCTTGTGGAGTGAAATTTTCACTCATTTACTTTTAGAGAGTGCACAGGATGGGGTGCGGGATCTCTCGAAAAAAGCGAACCTTTTTGTAAAATAGACCTGACCCCTAAAATAGTCTTTTTGGACTGTTTGCGCACTCCTCCACCAAAATGACTTTTTTGAAAACTTTCTCTATATTAAAAAAATCAGCAATAAGTGATTGGTCGATCCCTTTTGTGAAATTTGATGTTGCCATCATCCACCCCTACCCCTCGCATGTGAACCTATAGCTATATTAGGTGCAGGTACCCGTCCAACTACTGCATAATTAGTATTCTTCAAAATATGGAAATATGGGTCTTTAGTTAAATTACACTAACAGACCAAAATTATCCGCTATGTTTATAAAATAGTATGCCCAGTAAGACGTTATGAGTCTCTTTTAACCCTTTTCAGTGCTTTCATACCATCTATATCCCTAACGTTCTTTCCGGGAATGACTACCAACCTGACGATCACCGCAAAAAAAAAGAGGTAACGTTATTTTTCTTGTTAGATCTAGGAGCAATTTTCCCCTAAAACAAGACGGGTCTGCTCTGTGATTTTTGAAAAGTGGAAAAAGTGCAGTTAAGGGACGTTAGGGATAGCAAAAGAAGAAACCAAGAAATCTAGCAAATCAAAATCTGAAGATAAACTTTAAATTAACTAAAGGGTAGGTTAGTGGTATGGGAGCTACTAGAAATAAAATGATGAAGGGCAGCATTTGTTTTTATGTTCAAGTGTGTCCGAAAAGTGCTAATAATTGTAGATTTTGTAACCGTAGCGTAGTTTCTATATCAGCATTGTAACATTCCTCTAATAGCTCCCGACTTCACTTCTGGGTAAAAAGAAGCAAAGGAGGTAATGTGCTTTGCATAAGAGCACAATACATTGACCGATTCGGGATTTGAACCCACAGCCTTCAGAACATGAGTTGTCCGTTCGACAAGTTAACGAGGTGGCGAGGTATACTTGTGTGACTTTTCTTTTGTTAAAATTAGACACACAAGTAGCAAAATTAGACACACAAGTCATGACGGAATAAAGCAAAACATAAGAAATGGAGTCACACAAGTATACCTCAGTTAGCCTCACACCAGTGCCCCCAATCTGAATTATCTGAATCTGGATTTACATATACGACTAGTAATAGTTCCTCAAGGTACCTTGGGGTGCTTTTACTTAAAGATTACTTATAATAATTAAAAGTCTCTGACAAAAATGTAATAAAAGAAAGCTTTACTAAGTATTTGTCTTTGAATTATGTAAATCAACCAATTAAATATTTCTGTCTTAAACATAAAGAGTATGACTGATATACTAAAATACTGGAATACCATGGTTTGGATCCTTTTCTTTAAAATTTTGAAATGTATCAAAATTTCTTGCATCGCTTTAAACTAAAAGAGAGATAGGCACCTCTCTTATGTGTACACAGGCACGCTCTCCTTACCTCTACCGTTTTTGAAACTTGTATGTTGAAAGCGGATTTCAATTGTTAAAAACTGCCAGCAGTAGCATTCCCCTGGGATTTTATGAGAAAGGCGCTTACTTAGGGACTGAGAAATAATTAAGTGTACTTTATGCACAGAATTGTACAACATAGGGGCCTCCAGAGCTTTAAAACTGTGAACAGGTACCCATCCAACAGTTAAAAATGCACAGAATGTGCCAAAATATCCTAAATTTTCATATCGTATGGTTAATTATGCAATTTTAACGGCTTTATGCGCTCTTTCATTTCTTCTTCTGCAACAAAAGGCATCCTTGTTTACCAACAGTTATGTGTGTTGTCATGTTTGTGTGCATTTGTTTGTCTGTATGTGTGCGAAATGCTTTCTGGATATCTGTGCTTGTACATGTGCGAGCGTGCATGTGTGTGTTTGCACATGCTTACACGTGTGTTTGTATTAATTTTTACTCTTCTTTCGCATTTATATACATAACCACTATCATCCAACAATTTGAGACAAAGAATAAAACATCTAAATTAGTGAAACATGCTTTATATATTAGTTACAATCTGAGACTGTAATAGGTCTATATGATACATATTTTACTTTTTATGTTGGATATTGGTTATAAAATACTATAATAATAAGGTTATGGAAAAAATCTTCACTATTGTAAAAATAAGACATTCTGCCACTTATAAAATATTTGCAGTATGTATTAATGCGAAATTATTTAAAAAGTAAAAATGTTTCTGCATAATTTATCTAATTAAACTATAGAAACACCATTTTTTATATTGGCCGCCATATTGAAAATGCTCTCTAGTCTTTAAAATATCTCGAGAATAACTCAAAATAAATAAATGTTGAACTAGAAATGTATTATTTCACATAGTTATGGCCCAAATGTCTGACAGAATTAAAGTCAGTACCTAAAGAAAATGCTAAAACCAGTCATTTTGGGCAGCCATTTTGATGACGTCATTTGCATATGTTCCCCCACAAGAATTTTGGGCAATTTTATATCTGTGAGATAGTCACGATCCATACTTTAAAAAAATACCAAAATTAGCTTGTAGTACGATAGTTGCCAGTTCCGCCTTTTCTAAGGCACTTTTTGGCCATTCTCTCTTCACCTACTTTTAATATTTGACATTTTTGGTAAAAAATTTAAAAATCATGAAAAATGCATATTTCAACCCAAAATAACTCTGGCCACGTCACTTTTCAGAAATGCCAGCCAGGTAAAATTTAAAAAGTAGAATATATTGAATAAAATTAACATTATTAGAAGCTCTGGAATTTTGGGTTGAACGGGCACCCCAATATCCAGAAGTGGCCTCTCTACTAGTAGCATTGTACTCACTGCCATGTTCTTTTGATACAATTTACTGAAAAAGTTTCATAGTAAAATACTAAACCAAAGGACATCGCCGGATAAGGAATGAAGGACGCCCTCTATAGTTTTCATGAGAACGGA
>JAMKCH010026664.1:0-23289 GCA_023653785.1 Ophioderma brevispina
GTATATCGGCGCCTTGAGCACCTTTGTTGGTAGATATGTGCGCTTAATAAATAGTCAGATATTATTATTATTATTATTGCTGAAACCCCTCCAAACCGAGAGTAGTTGGTGTTATTTTAACTAGTTTTCGCGCGAAGTTCCTTACAAAATCTCCGCGCCGTTAAATAAGAGGGTGCACCGGGAAGTTTTACCACAAGGGACAGCAAAGCTAGTGAGGATGTTTGCAAGACAAACGGCGCCACCACTCCGGAATGTTGGCCTTAGTTGACAGCCGTCTTGAGACCAATCACCAAGCCCATCGTTTGCATTAACGTCCCAGAAAACACACGTTGGATTCCGAATAGTCTCGTTTGTCCTTGTTATTAGGGCATGATGATTTACAAATATAGAAAAATATATCCGTTTCAGCTACCATCAGCAGCAGTGAAATAAGTGTTTTTATTACCATAGAGATGATTTTTGACTGCATAAAAAATTATACCTTTGTACATTTCCATGTATCACCATATAAATGAACAAAGGAGTTACAGTGTCAAATTATTCTAATTGCATTGTCTTTGTGTTTTGGATATTTTAACTTGATTCGAACAAGTCCCCATGTTGAGTAATTGCTAATTCTACACTATCAACTCTAATATTGATTGTAAAATATTACATGTATAAGCTGTCCCATAAAGAAAACTATACAATCAAAGATTGTAATCAAAAAATAAATTTTTTTGGCCCAAATTTAAGATCATCTCATAAACCTGGAGTTTTACGGAATCTTTTTAGGAGTGTTCCAGCTTTCATGAGATTTTTAGTTGGTGTAATTGGGGGGTCTGGTTCAGGAGGTATGGCTTAGGGCGCGTGCACGGCAGGTCAATAGATTATCTTGGCCAGACCTGCCTCCAGACAACCAAAGAATGTGGAGAGATTGACAAAGGAATCACCTGCAGAAATAAAACTGAAATGTTCAGGTGAAGCAGGTGCATGCATTGTATTCTTCTCATGCTTGGGTGATCTGGAGGACAACAAAAACGTCCTGTCCAAATAAGTTAGCTCTGTGGCAAGGGCTCTTATAGTCTGATTGTTTTATTCCTGTCAGTAAACGCATATTGTCGATGGGACGAACTTTCGCTGTTCTCCTATCCTAGTACCCCAGCATTCCTCTTTTTTGGGAGGGGATTTGTGTGAGATTAAAACTAAAAAAGCCTGATATGGAATGCTCAACTTGTTCAATGGGAATGATGCTGGTACAGTGTTACATGACCGTTAGGTACCAAATGTAAGGGCTTCATACCAGAACAAATTGAATAGATTGTCGTAGAGTCTGAGACACGCCATCGATTTCTTTGTTTGGGGTCCATCGAAGACCGGATAAAAGTGTCATGAATTCGAGGCCGGGTGAAACCTCTGAACGTTGAGGATTAGGCAACGGAAAATAATTGTAGTTCGTTAATGAGTGGCCAAACTTAGTCTTAGACACCCCCCCCCCCCTCCCCCCCCCCCCATTGATTGGACCAAGATGGCATGCATTATTTCGGAACAATGCCAATAAATGCAAACGTTATCCGATTTTCTATATTCCTTGTGATGAACGAAACTGTGGTCCCGTAAGTAATTATTCATAGCATTTCTTTCCTTATGTTTGAATGCCTTAAGAGTTTGTTCAAGTTGATGTTTGGAATTTATTCAGTTCATTGCCTTGGATTTTTGATATCGTGAGAAAAGGCATTTTTTTTCATTGATGGCCTTAAGACTGATCTGTATCCTACATCGATCTTTCTTTGTATTGATGGGTTGAAGTATACAACCACCTCAGAACGAATGGAAATCATTGCGACACGCCCCAAAATACTGTTAATGAACTGACAGGAATAAAAAATCATACTATATTATCTGAGACAGTTGAAACACCTTTTGGCCGTTTCGGCTATCCTGTATCAACAAAGTTGCCATTGAATTGATGGATAAAATCACCTTTAAGACATTCGTTATTGAAACATTAAATAAAAACCAGGATATAAGTGCGCCTCGAGCTGTGATAAAAATATTTATAACTTTCATAATATCGCAATGCTAATAATACATTTAGCATTGGGAAATACATTCAAAACAGTCTGGTTGTTATAGCTTACTCTAGGTTTCAGTAAGAGAAGGAGTAGAAACTATAAAAACACCCTTGTTTAAAGTATTTGAGACCTTGGAACACACAACCTTGCCCTTTATTGCTCTTTGTTAAACACTGCTTCTTCATCATTTCCTCCCTGACATCTTGGAGGCAGGGGAGAATAGGGGAAAGTTATTGTCCCTCCACAATAGGAGGCATTGTCACACATTAGTCCTTCGGACGACTGTACATGTTAACATTAGTTTCAGCAGTCAAATTCCCCCAAATTCATGCATTTCATGAATTGTACCCCTGAGAGTGAGTCCTCATTTCACCCACAAACTTCATTAATATGGTGCTTTTCGCCTTGAAAAATAATATATTGATTAGTCAATGCATGATAATACATTCTCTTGATCTGTACAATATTCCTTTGTTTGAAAAAGGGTTAATCCCACAATGATGCTAACACGCCTTATACGTTAGGTGAACAACGGGCCTCAAGTGGTATTTTATCATTTGTGTTTCAACTGACAATATCTACGCTTAGGGTCCATCAAATGGATGGAATAAAAGCGAGGGATTTAGTTAGGCTCTTGTTACAAATAAAGTCAAAATATCTGGCAAAAAATGCACCGTTTTATTTTTTATAATTTTTAGTTTGTGTAGTTTTTATTGGGACAGGTCTGTAATGCAATCAGGTATTTCTAGGTCCTATGTTGCCCGACGCAAGAAAAGACTTCCGGTCCGCAAAGGGGACAGCTTGGACTGCCTGGCCCCAATAAACTACACACTTATGGCAATCTGGCATCTCCAATTCAACCAAGCTTGAAATTCTTAGAGCCTGTGTAGAGATATCTGTTATATGGGATCTGGACCTGGACCATGAAGAACTACAGGATAGACCGGATGGCACCTACACCAGAGTACAAAACATATCCTGGCGCGAGCAAAGACCAAAGCACAGATATATGGAGCTATCCTTCCAATTCATCTCGTGGTTGCACAACGCGTGCACGATTGCCGGTCACTGTCCTCGTGCGCTTGACCAAGTAGTCTCAGACGTCACATGTTGGAAAGTTAGTGTACCATGCCACAAAACAGGGGTTCGTCGCCCCTTTAACTACATATTGATGTGCTTGCTCGAGACACCCGCAGGATCCATCGGAAATTCCTCCAACCTAATGACAAACAGGATTGGCGCCTACATGGTGAACAGCATCTCGGGATGCGGCCCGTTCGTTAGATAGCACAAATTTAGTACTGCAATGAAAATTGCATTGGAAATATCGCAACATGTTGAGACAAAGTTTGGGAATTCGTAATTCTTTTTTTTTTTTAAAATAAGGCCTGTATAAAAAAGTCTTTTAAGCGCGATTTTACTCTACGTAACGTGTATCTGTGAGATAAACAACAAAAATCCAAAAAGTAGAAACAAAAGAAGAACAGTTTAGAAACAATGCATGCGCGAATAGGACTTTCTTTATTACTGAAACGAGAGCAAAAATTAATTCAACGGGACTATCTTCTGGCAAATGCTATATCAACTCCTCCCACAGTAGCTGTGGGACCCACGATCCTACATTGCGCCGAAAGTCTGCTCCATGGAGTCATTGAAGAGGCGAGATGACTGAAATAACTTTGGTTTGGGATAGATTAAAAAGCTGACCGGCACTTTGGAGACGTACCTTGAAAAACAATATTTAAAAAAAAGAGCACATCAACACTTTATTGAACATCCATGGAAAAGAAGGCTTTTAAAAAACGAGAACAAATTGCTTGCTTGACTAACTTTACAATAAGACGCGGCTTGCCCATACAGAACATTTTTGATCATTTCATTGACACTTTACAAAATAGGTAAAATTTAAATATTTGTGTCTAGCCCTAGTCATCTTAAACGCTACTTCTTTGGGTATAAACCCAGTAATGGCGACAATTAACAGAAATATTATCGTAAAATTTGTATAATACGAGTTTATGTTCCAAACAGTCGTGCGTCATTGCACTGTGTAACTAGTGCAACGGGTTGCTGCTTCCATTCTTTCAACTTCTTACGCATGGAAAACACATACGGATACGGCAGAAGTTTGTTATACCAATTTCCAGACAATTTGCGTAAAATGGAATCATAAAAACTTAATAAATATAAACTGCAAATAGCAAAAAAAAGTTTTAAATTGTACTAAATGTAGTGAAACAACTCAATAATAGAGGGACAAACCTTACTGTGAATATAGCAGGAATGAGGGGAGAGGACATAGCGTCTATGAAATAACTTTCTGGAGGCTCCCCTATCTTAATTCGCATGCTGGTTTGAAAGTATCACCAGTAGGAGTGATATCAAACACAAAGATATTGTTGCAAGAGACTCTTTTGTGATCTTGACCGCCTCGACGGGCCACTGGCATCTCTGCAAATACAAAATCGTCAGGGTGGGTTATTCATCGGTATTAAAGTGGTGATCTGAGTTTCCAAAGACCTCTGAATTTGGTTTGTGCTGCGGTTACCGTGGACCGTCGTTATAATTGCGAGGTATCATTCAAATTCCTCACTTACAGGATTCGGTTACCTATGTGATCCAACAAAAATGTGATTCAGGCTATAGACTTGTAGCTCCATATGGACTGGATATACATATTACATGCCAATAACATAAAAAAATATTCTAATTGCCTTCAACGTGAATTTTAAAGGCTTATGTTTCTGCGACACGGCCCTCTCCTCTCTCACTTCTTTACTCTCTCGCGAGATAAATAAACCGCGACGTTACCAAGTGCATATTCAATTGTCTATTATTTCACATTAACTGATGCTATTCTACTGCAACTATTCCACTCAAAATATCGGCAATAGACTGAAGCCCTTCATTATCAATCTCTATGTCGTCACTAACAAGTTGTGTCAAGTTTCAGTGGACATCTGCAACGTTCTCCTTCAGTAAGTAACATTAATTGGCAAAAAAACAAAATGTAATAAGAAAGAGAAATCATCCTCAAAAAGTTTTACTCATTGGTTATTTAAACGATCTGATTCAAGATATTTGATTGTTATGCTCACGCAATACTGGTATACATTTATCATCGTCTTAATATCATCTGGGACTCTTGTAGAGTGGACCAAGGTTTAGCATGATCAACAAAACATGATGACACAATATAATTTGTGCCTGGGTCTACAAGTTTGGGTTGTCTATGGTTAATGAGCTTCTCATGAATATAGAACTGAGGTGTATAGGTATAGTAGTTAACAACTAAAACTAGTAAAAGGTTTCTCTTGATTGGTTAGAGGGGCACATTCTTAACTTAACAACAACCCCCTCTTCGTTTCCATTTAACACCGAGATATTTGACTTCGCCACCAACACATACTGATACACAATTGTCATATACAAAGCTACTCTCTAAAGTTCGGATATGAAAAAATCAATAGATTGCTTTAGGGACAAATCCAAGTTTGGATTAAAAATTTAATCAAAAATATAATGAAATACAAATCATCTAAGATTAAAAAAGATGAATCGATTTGTCATCCGTTTTAATCTAAAAAATTTAGAGAGTAGCAGGGTGTTCCTAGAAGGGAAGGGTGACACCCCCATCTACAGAATTATGTCGGCCCCAAATGGTGACTTGTGCTCAAAACGGGTATTGTAAAACAGAATAGGGGAAATATTTAGTTTTAAATACAATATTTAGTTAATGAGTTATCGGTATAGCTTTTTGTTTGTACATTGCCAGTATAACTGCACAATTTTGTAAGATATCGCCCCCCCCCCCCCCCCACAAAAAAAAAAAATAGATGTTACACCGGGTAAAATCTGTCCATTTGCCGACACAATTTAAAAAAAAACATCCGGCTCGACACAGCATTTTTATTTTCAATTTGTGTCAGAAGCGTGCAACATTGTTAGCCGGCAACCGGCAACACCCCCCCCCCCCCTTTGAAAATGAGTCTGAAACGCCCATGCACTTAGAACCCAACGAATCTTCACGGGGTCTTTGTAGAACCAAAAGGTTCTTTAGGCAGAAAATTGTTATATTTGGATATTGTAGTAATGCATTTTTTTTTCAAGCTACCTCGTATGATTTTCCCGTTTGAATGTGCCTTTTTGTTTTGCATTTGTGGTAAGGTGTTTGATTTTTATAATCCAACAGCATTTTGATTATGTTCAAAGTTTATGTTGGGTTTGTTGCTGAACACATTATTTTTAATTATATTTTCTTTTTAAAGCAGATATCACGCCGATAGGGGAATAAATAAGATAACTTACATTGGATAGTTCTACAGTTCTTCGTTTACTTAATAATGTGGAAAGAAAAAAAAAAGAAAAAAAAAATATGAGACGAAATGTATTCGACTACAACGGCACATAACTTTCCAATTTGAAGGTAAGTTCTTTCACCGGCCTGATCAAAATGCAACGATTTATTGATACATCGCGGTATGTCTTCTTCAAAAATAAAGTTATCAATTTTGAAACCCCTAGAGATTGCCGACAATTTGAAAATCCGATAGTTTCCCACAAGAGAAATAGGAAATTAAAAATGTTGAGGACATCAGAACAAAAACTACCCAAGCATTCTGCATGTTTTTTAAAGTTTGTTACTTTCTGTACAGTATGGGATGTCATACGATTGTAATTGTTATTTCTTTTTTACAATATTGGGAATGAAATAGCATTGAAAGCTTGCTCAGGAAATTCCATTGTATTGGCTGTCCGAACCAGCTTTAAAATTTCAATCGTTTCACTGTTATTGGAATAAACGACTTGTAGAAAGTCGTAGGTTTAATAAAAATTAACTCCAGCACTTGTTAAGCCATAATAAATATCTGTATCCAGACAGCGGTTTGCAATTTTAAAATGGGTTTATGGAAAAGTTTTTCCTGTTTCCTACGGGAACACCAGAAGACACTTGAAGTCCCTGGATAGAACCTGAAAAAAGCGAGCATGACTCGGGGAAACCAAATCACTTGAACACATGACCGGATGGGGAATCGACGGGACCTCAACGGTAAGAAGCGGCGGATAACCACTTGCCAACGCTCATATGTTAGCGATCTAGATCATGGAGAGAACGAATTACTTTCTCTTTATTTCAATGCTCGGCACAGATTGAATCCAGAATTAAGAATACGATTTAAATTTCAGCAAGGGGGGCAAATGGACCCGTTATCGCAAGCATAAAGGCCAATAACGTATGGCCGCACGCAGTCTTGAGAGGGAAAGTAGCAACGCGTTGCGAGAACGTATTGCAAACGCGTTGCGAAATTTCGCAACGCGTTGCGGGTAGGCCAATCAAAATCATGAATTTCTGTGACGTATTTCCAAAAAATGACCACACAACGCGTTGCTAGATACCTTGCACCGCGTTGCAAATCTGACAACGCGTTGCGAGCTTCACAAACGCGGTTGCCGGCTTCACAACGCGTTGCGAAGATCACAACCATAAGGGTCATAAAGTATTGCCGCAACGCATTGTGAGAAAGTCACAACGCGTTCGACATTTCAGCAACCCGTTGCGGTGTCGGGCCAATCAGAAATCATTTTAATCCTATAAGAGAACAAAAATGCATTGGTGTTACATTTAAACACAGTTGCTTGTTTCAATTTACCATGTACTACAAATTCCCCCACTTTTTCCAGAGGTTGAACCGAAAATTCTGATCCAGCACCTTCAAAACGATAGAATAACATCTTCAAACCTTCTTCCCTCAACCTTATTAAAGGATTCTCGTTCACTATAACCTACTATACAAAAGAAATGTCTATGTACTGATCTGAACGCATGGAAATACAAAAATGAGAATTAGTTTTACAAACTCACCAGAAGGAGTAGTTGTAGCTGCTGTCAAAGATCCGGAGGACGACTTCGTGGGTGTACTTGCAGGTAACGACAACGTTGTTGGAAGAACTGAATCTGAACATTGTAAAACTGAGTCAATCGTTTAGTTAATACTAACATCAGTATTGCGCTAATAAATCTTCGAATTATTTATTTTAAACTTCGCTAAATCAAATCGATACCATTATTTTATTGTCAATCTTTTCACATTTAAAATGAGACCTGAGAACATTTCCTGAAAGAAGCGCCGCCCTTTATTGTTATAAGATGATTTAGTATTTCTGTCGTGCCACGACAGAAATTCAAAGCAGGTTTTCTGTTATAGGGAACGAATACGATCGCTGGGTAAGTTCAAAGCAAGGTTTGTGGTTGTTTCCTTTTGTACAGTTGGTCCCAAAGGGACCTTCGAAACGTTCTCGGTATGTGGTCTAGCTAACCGATCAGTGAAATTTGAGAGAAATTCGTATCCTAAATAAACTCCTCCTGGCACTTTAAAAGGGTATTCGGCTGTCACTTTCAAGTGTGATCTATTACATTGGTAAGCATTCCAAATATGCAAAAAACCTCGATTCGAAAAAAAAATGGGGCGCTTCTTTCTGGAATGTCCCCATGTCTCTTAATGGCACATGCATTGTATAAATGCAATATTTAATTCTTCATGGTAAATCAGGGCCTACTTCAAAAGCAGTGCAAAACACTTATGTTGTTACCCTGTGAAAAAAGGAGAAATAAATAAACAAATAAATAAATAAATATATTATGGACGCACAGAACGTGCAGAACAGAAACTGTTGAGTAGATCGGGATCCCCGCTTCTAGTGACAAATTGATTCTTTCTGACAAATACACAATATTGAGCATTGTCGTTCACAGGATAGACAAGTACCAATACAAACCTGCAGATATCTTCGAAATATTGCAAACTGAGGGCATTCTTCAAAAAATGTGCTACCCCAATGCCCTACTCGCGCGTATACCCAGTACTGCCTTTTCATTTGCAGTGCGCTTTAAATGCTTTCACTACGCGAGCGCTGAAAGTCGGTACAATGTATACGCCCGCGTCGCTATACTTCGAACTTCGAGCTGGACAGAGTATATCATGCTTCTTAAAGGGATAAGCAGCGATAATGCAAGAGAATTAAAAAAAAATGGAAATGATTTTTAGCTTATAAATCAAAGATAGGCATGTAAAATTCTATATGACTACTTTAATGTAGTTAATGAAGTATTTAAGGAAATTTGTCATACCGTCTCCCGCAAATAGACATATAGCGATGGCATCTCAAAATCTACACTAAACAGCTGATTGTAGAATAAACAAAGATCAATAATGTTTGTGTTCGAGGTCAAACTGTACGGGTCATGGTGCACAGTATTACGTTTATAAATCTGGATATTCACAGGGAAAGGCCTTTTTGATCTCAAGTCGGAATTTTGATACGCATGTATAGAAATTACAGATAAAAAGTACTGCCTATAAGCTTGTCTTTATTGCACGGATTGCAAGACAACCACTTGCAGGTTATGTTAGCACATCCATGCCATGCAGTAACACAAATATCAAAATACGAATTTTTATGATCTTTTCAATGTTTCGGATCAGCAAATGCTTATCCCTATCTGGAATTGTCTCATTGCAGAGTCCTGGGGTGGTTTCTTGATATTATTTGCAATATTTTTATAACCTGCTTTCCTAAATTGAGACAATAAAGGTGCATAAGACAAGTACAGGCATTCGGGATTCGGTGACAATCAACTTTGATAAAAAGCCACTATCAGCGATTTTTTCAAAAGATGTAAAAAACAGCGCCACCTATTTTTTTCATCAACTGCATTTTTTTTGCACTGTTGTGTTGGACATGTTGTAGTTAAAGACCCCTGTAAGAGGCTAAGCGTAACGCGCCGTATTTGTCAAGAAATGATATTTATGTTTTTTTACAATAAAGTTCGGGATCCGACTTTTTTTAGGCGTTCACAAACAGTCGTAAATGGCTATTCAGGACCGCCTTTAAAAATGTTTTCACAATGAAACAGTTCATATAAGGGTGTTGATATGACCTAACATAGCAATTTAGAGCAAAATGGGCATTTTGATTTGGAAATCAATGACATGCTAGGCATTTAAATATAACCCTAGCTGCTCATGAAGTACAGTGTACACCTAAGAGATTTAATGATCCCAATAAATGATGGATACACATACCTGTAGAGGATCTACACATCCCAGTCAGTAGACTGATAAAGATGAAAATAAATGCGAACACAAAGTGTTGAAAACTAAGAGCCGGTTGAAAGGCCTGATTAACGACTATATTAGACTTTCGGTGTACAACTACGAAACTTTTTCACTAAATGCGAGAAAGGATTCTTGCTACAATAATACCGCACGGCGCCACTATCAAAATGATTGCGCCTTTTGCCTTGAATATGTATCAAACCTCCACAAAGCACAGCTTTATATATTTTGTTCCAAAAAGAATTCGTCTACTTTGTTAAGGAAGGACAACACAGTTAGGTATATAGCTCTCTCTGAAACATACGTCATTGTCAGTTCCGTGTATGTGACCGAATGATGTTCTCATTTCCTTTAATATAGGAACAAGAAAATCCCTTACAATATTCGCTTTTCGTTTTGTATAATACAAGTATGAAAATCAAACAACAAAAACATGGTAGAAGGTCATTGACTTAAATATTTGTTTTTATTGCTATATTTTCCAAAAAGACCAATGCTAATTATGTAGTTTTCTATGCAAGTATGAAAAAACGACCCCCCCCCCACAAAAACAAATCACAGAAAAGGGAATATTAAGCATTTTGCTTTTCGTGATACATTTCTAAAAAGAAAAAAAGGAACAAAATGCTCACAACCATCGGTTTTTCGTTTCCCTTGTACAAACATGAAAAGAACGAACAACCAAAGGGCATTCATTTAAATATTTGTTTTCTTCGCTATTTTTTTAAACAGTAAGAAAGAGGGATATTTGCTCACAATCGTCGATTTCATCGTTTCTAATAGTGGAGAATGTTCAAAAAGTCCACCAAAAAGGACCATTTTAGTGGGTGAGGTCCAAAACTACCCAAAAAGGTCCACTTTTTTTTATGAAATCCAATCCTAACACCCCGCCAAAATAAAATCATGCAGGCATTACGGGCCCGGAACAGGTGACTTTAAACATTTGTTTTCCTTGCCACATTGTAAACAAGCAAAAAAACAAAAAACAAAAAACAAAGAAATACTCACATTAATCATTTTCCGTTTTATGAAAGTATGAAAATCAAACAAATGAAAGATGAAAGGTCCACTCATACGTTCTCCTTACTACCTGTGTTAACAAGAACAATGACAAAGATCATAGCGATCGTTAAATCCTGGTTTCTTATGCGAGTATCAAAACAAAACTGAACCAGGGAAAGGGTCATTAATTTAAACGTTTGTTCTCCTTGATACACATTCAACAATGAATAAAGGAAAATTATCTCAATGATGTTTTTCGTTTTTTTGTGTCCGCCAGCATTAAGGCTGACTCGAGATTTTGTACAATATATTTTGAGTTAGTTTAAACAAAAAAATTAACAATAGTCCTCTAGAACTAAAGATTGTCACCTAAAAGCCTTATCCAAAATTATAGATGAATCGGAGTTGCGTTTTTATGCAGTAAACATTTATGCACAGCATAACGGTACCATAGGAGACCAATGTATAGGAAAATTCCGGATACGGTCCGGAGTTGTGATTTCTATATGAAGGGACTTTGATTTGAGCTAGTTATTTCACACAGAGATCAGTATATGGACAAGCATTATGTATTTGCAAAAAAAAAATGATTTGTTGGAAAATTGAGTTGCGCTTCATCGGGAAAATCTCTGGCCAATGTTGTTGTTGTTGTTGTTGATGTGTAAAAGGTTTAACACTAGCCTGTAATATCTGCATACTTTGATGATTTTAAACCAAACTTGCATCACAGGGCCAGCAGGAGATCCCCGTTTGTTGATGGCGTAAAGGTCTCATACCAAAGTCAAGGTCATGTTAGGTCAAGTTGAACAGATAGGTGAAAATGTAAAATTCGACCTGAATAGAAGTTAGAGTTCAATTGGAACCAAACTTAGTTTTGGAGATTAAATGCTAGGCCCCATTTGTTATGAGGTAAGAGGTCACATATCAAGGTACAAGGTCATATTGAGGCCTATACTCACAAACGCGACGGCAGGCGACACAAATTTAATATGAAAAAGTTTTTTTTAATACAAATAGTGAAACAAAAAATAATATTTGTGATATTTTCTAGTGCAAATATGTGTTCCTTAACGATGACATGTATTTGGTTATGGTGCACTACCTTTTACATTTTCGCAACTACCTCAGGTAATTTTAACAAACGTTAGGACGGTCTACATCACCTTTGATTTACGAAACTTACCTCGTAAGGTATACACCACTAACTGGCTGTACACTCTAGAACATGCGTTAAAAATTAACCAACATGTATTAAAGGGGATTTAGAATGCGAAACATAACTGCCACGGGGTGCTTGAAATCCGTGTATTAAAGACAAAGACAAAAAAAGGTTGTCGGTGAATATCACAGATTTTCATGTGATATAGGGCACCATGATCAATGCACTTTGACCTCAAATACAAACATTGATCTTTGTTTATTTGGACTGGTGTTTGTAACCACAACAGCTATTAGTGTACCGTGTGTCCCAAAAAAAAAACGGCAACACTTGTGGCAGGCGCCATAAGTTGTGAACAAGCGCGTGGATTACTTATTCTTTGTCGTATGGTAAGATAGGACTGTTAGCAAATGTTCCTGAAAAGTTCATAAAGGCAGAGTTAATGATTTTTTATTAAGATATGATCCAGAAATCAAGTAAACAGCAGGACCCATTTGACCAAATTGAGGCGCTATTAACACAAATATGCACTTTACGTTTGCGCCCAGAACCACATATGAATCTCTAGGTCCAACCACCATTTTCTTTTTTTAAAGACAGCTACGGCAACGATATAAACATTATGAATGTTTCCATTGGTAATAACAGCCAAAAAACCTGCATTTTAACAAACTTAAAAAGCTTTAAGATCGAATTAGGAATGTTCATGATCAACAAACTTTTCGTATTATCCAAATAAGACAGCGTTGGATTAGAGCTAATCATTCATATTTGGTGACGGCAGCACAAGATGTTCTTTCTTAACCCAAAATTTATGACAGAATGAATATAATGCTATTGTTATGAGTTGTGTTGTGAAAAACATGGTCTTTCTTTCATAAAGTTGAGAAGTAGCATTCTCACTAAACCAATAACATGTAACACAACCATTAACAATTATCAGTTAACAAGCAAGTTGCAGCAAAACGCATTTATCATTTCATGTGAATGTTGAGTTTGTCTCTGACTTAGTCATAGTTTTATATCGTCTTGAAACATAGTTTATCACCAATAAATTAATGTTTTATCATTATCAGTAGTTAATAATTATGTATATAAATTGCAGTCATTTCAAGAAATTGGGCACAAATAATTAAAGTCGATTGAATCAATATGATTGCCATTGTTCATTCATGGCAATCTTTTGAAGTTACCAGTTTCCCTCATTTTTGTAAAATGGTTCTGCGGGTTTACTTGGTTGTTGAGGTCATATCTTAAAACTATTGGCCTCTACATTTATGAACTTTTCAGGGATATTAGCTAACAGTCCATCTTACCTTACAACAAATAATAAGTAGTCACGTGCTTTTGTTCAAAACTTATGGCGCCTGGGCACCAAGGTTGCGTTTTTGGGGGTGGGCGGGGGGGCAGGAAAAAAGGGGAGGGAGGGTGGAGAAGAAGAGAGTCAGGTATTGGTGGGGGCGGAGACGGTATGACAAAATTCCTCAATCACTATTTGGTGGTTTTTCTACAGTAAATCAAGTTATTTGGAATTGTTACACGATTATCCCTGATTTTTATAAGTTTAAAAAAATTGCATTTTCACATTTTTGATTCTCTGGCATTCGTTGCTAATCCCTTTAACGTCCCTGTGTGTTTTTTTCTGTTATTTATGTGCCTCCCAAATGTTTAACAGCTTCCCAAATTTTTGTTCGCTTCTCTGCATTATCGTGTTATAGTCGGGTAGATTTGTCAAAATTATGCGCATGACCGTAAGGTTGAGTATATACACTTTTTTAGCTGAAAATGGTAGTTGAGGGTGTACTTGAAGAATCATGACGGTTGCCACCCTTGGCACCCTTGGGCATTTTTTATTGACGTCATAAGCCACGCCCACGTTTTTCACATACCTTAATTATGACTTTCTAGTTAGATATACCTATATGGTATACAAATTAAAGCTTGTGGCCAAATACAATGTAAATATAGAAGTTAAAAGATATAAAACTCAATTACAGGGCACATTAAAGGTTATTTTTGGTCATAAAAGGTCAATTGTTTAGTAACAATGACAAATATAGTTGGTAAATGTCACGATTGGTATCACATTAAAGCTAATGGAAATTTGAATTCAAATAAAATGTGGATCACCGGCCCATTGAAACAAGTACAGATCATTTAAAAGTCATTTAAGGTCAAAGTCAACTGGGTCACAAATGTATGTAATACAATATAAAATGTGTTAAATGCCATGTTTGATCAACAACGTTTGGAAATATCCACTGGTTTGCCTAAAAAATAGTGAGTATGAGGGTGGGTACTTAAGAATCTGATGGGTGCCAGCTTGGCACCTTGGGCATTTTTATTGGCGTCAGAAGCCAAGCCCCTTTTTCAATTCTGAGTTATAATGCCCAAAATAGAAACATATAACATTTAGTATCACATCAAAGTAATGAAAAATCAAGCAAATATGTGGCTAATAAGACCAAATAGTCATTTAACCTTTGTCTACGAAGGTGGGTGGTTGCCAACCCTTCAGGTGTTTCTGCCTTTAAAACACCCTGTTAGAGTCAAATGACATTTTCTGCTCCTTATCTTTATGCAAAAACAAACATCCACTGGGGTATAGGTAAAGACAGGAGATCCCCAAGTGATAAAGCATGGGAGGGGGTGGGTGGCAACCAACCCCCTTATCGGTAGAGAAGGACCAATATGCCGAATACCACACAGGAAGATCACAGACACTAATTTTAGTACCAATGAATAGCTATGGCCCTCCTCTTTTACCATTGATACCAAAAAAAAATGCCTAGAATTAGTCAGAATGGACGTAATAAAGTTTGCATGTCAGCAAAACTGTCAATTTCCCGTGTGAGTAGAGTTTAGGATAGGGGGATTTTTTTTTCTCTAATTGATATTTACTCAGACCATTTGTGACCAGCTCCCACCAAAACCAGGACAAAGTCGCCAGAGCACTTTATGAGAAAGAGATCAATAAACTTGTAAAATCAAAGAAAAACCAAAGAATTTCAAGGCAAATATTGATTTTTGGGATGACAAAAGGAACTGCAGATGTTCCACATGTGGTATCTCATTTTAAAGCTTTGTTTTCTCAGCATTTCAAATCTGCCAATATTCAAAATGAAAAATTTCCGACTTATCCGGGTTTCGTGGGCCTGGGAGCAGGTCACATTTAGTTTGCTATAATAATGTCAGTAAAATGGTGACATATCAATTTCCCACTATCCAGTATTTTCTCATACGTTCCTCAACTTACGTCATAATGGACAATGTTGGTACCTATTTTTATCCAATGATGAGAAGAAACTCTAGCTACCATGTGGTACCAATTTTATAGGAATCAGATGTTCAGTAACAAAAATAACAGCCCCCCCCCCCCCCCCATTCGGGAGTTTTTACTGTACAAAAAGTGGCATCATGTAGACGAGGTTTTAAAGGTAAAAAAAATCAAAAATTTGGGTCACGAAGTAGTAATACAATACAAATGTGTACCATAGTCATGTTTGAATCAAAGTAAGGATATATACACATTGAAGTCACATGATTAAACAGATAAGCAACCGCAATTAGATACTACCATTTATGTATCTTTCCAGATTATCATTATTTTGTATAGCTATGTCAGATAAAGTATTTGGAAACTCCTTGTTTATATCAGGCTAATCTAAGCCAGTAACAACAGTACTCTATAATTAGTAAAACTGAGGGATTGGCAAGACAGCGATTAACATCCCTTTTTGAAGCTTGCAAGTGTGGTTTCAATATGAAACAGCAGTGAATTATATTCTTTTCATGACATTCTTTCCCCTGAAATTGCCGCAAATTGTCCAAGTACATGTCCCACTTACCACAATGTTGGAATGTTAATGGGGTAAACTGAGACAGTTCTAATTAACACACTAATTAATATGCATGTGGTAACTTAAACAATAAAGTTGTTAAAAAAATTTCATCATGATCCACAGTTGCTATTAAAAGTAAATGGTTTTCTAAAACTTAACATCTCTTTTGTTTTTTCGTTTAACCAATTTAGGCTTAAGTGTTCCCATTAACCCCAGTTCAAAACATTCTATATCCATTGCAAGAGGAAAGAATTTCTGACTCTGAACTTGTTGCTCAAATTAGATTTTAAGTATTTACAGAACCTGGTGTAGAAGAAACTGCACGGGAATAGACTTCTCTACTACTTTTACTGCGGAAAGATAATGGAATCTCTCAACAATTTGAGAGTATTTAGGAAAAAGAACCACCAAAGATCAAGCCACATCCTACTGAAAAGCAGTCAACGAGCATGAAATAGATATGGGGTAAGGGATGGTTGCTTTAAACCCAGGGCATCGGGGACAGAGAGACACACACACCAAAAAAATTAGGGGCCGTGGGGAGAAACATGCCAATAGCCCCAAAATAAGGTTTTGGGGTGACAAAATTTGCAAAATATTCAAAAAGATGATATCGTTGGGTGAAAAAATTTTCAAAAATTTTCTAAAAATTGAGGTCTCGTCACTTTCGAGTGAAAATTTTAAAAAAATGAAAAATTTCCAAAGGGGGGTCTTTGGGGGACGGTGGTAAAAAATGGGATCTTAGTGGGAGTTAAAAAAAATATGGTTTCATTGGGTGCAACAATGCTGAAAAGGGGGTCTTAACAGCTCTTGCATATCCATCACCTCCCAGATGGGCTCCCCCTCAACAATATTTCATGTTTGATCGGAAAAATGAAGGGAGGGACATTACTGTTACCTGTTCATGGCACACTGGTTGCTCCCAAGGAAATTAAGAGAACTTGTTGCTGTGGATATGCAAGTCAGGCCACAGTTTTCCAGGAGATAATTGCAGTTGCCGGTTCAGGGCTGGCGGATCATTATGTACTAAATACTCTAAGTGTGAAGCGAAACAACACTGTGCAAATGTGATACAAAGAAAATTGAACCGAGTCGAGATTGATGAGGAAGAAGAATTGGACGGCCTCTTAAAGAAGAGGATCAGAGGACGAAAGGTAGTTGAGACAGGAAAATAGGCATATTGTTGCATTATCCTTTTTTATCTTTGTTTCAAAAGGATGTGAGCTTGTGTTTTTACAAGCCATATTCCAGCGTGGCTCTAACTTGACTTGACATACTGGAACTTGTATAATGTAATACATTATTTACATTTCACGTTCACCTGTTTGTACCTTGTATGACCTTGAAGTTGATGTGATTTATCTTTGCAGGTAACTATTAACAACCATGTAGTTTTATTTTGTACAGAAAAAGGTTTTGATTTGATACCAAACATGATATGTTACACAGTCCTGTTAATTCTCGACCTCATTTGACCTTTTATGACCATAAATGACCTTTAAGTGACCTCTACTTGAGTTTATCTCTTTTAACCTCTATATTTACATTACATTTACCACAAGCTTTAATTTGATACCAAACATGATATAGTTATATCATAAACTAGATGTGTCATAATTGAGAAGTATGTGCAAAAGTGGGCGTGGCTTATGACGTCAATAAAAAAAAATTGCCCAAGGGTGCCAAGGTGGCATCCGTCAGATTCTTAAAGTAGACATCCTATACTACCACTTTCAGCAAAAAAATGCATATATACCCAACTTGACGGTCATGCTGTGGTTCTACTTGACTATTAATCCCTAAAGAGAATAAGTATAGTTCATAAATTAGCATGTATACAAATACATCAATGAAATAAATGCAACAATAAGGCAATGTAATGGCAGCGGAAGCATACCAATTTAGGAGGTAGGCGCGGGAGTTTCCGTAACCTGACCCATTTCATTTTTTTCTTACACACTTATGATTCGCGAAACCTTAACGGAATAAACCTGTGCTTTATTCCGTGAAGGGTTTCCGAATTCCTAAGTGTGTCAGAAAAAAAAGTGTGTCAGATGGGTCAGGTTACGGAAACTCCCGGTAGACACCTACAATCTTGGAAATAGTTGGAACACTCTCCGCCATTTGCTATTGCTCACCCGGGCTACAGAGTTCAGAACCAAATCCCCTTCAACCTACCCGTCCCCAACCCCATCAATCAATGACGGGAAATTGGCAAGACTGATTTGGCAATACTTCATTTAACATTGGATGGGGGAGACGGGGGAACAGTTTTCCGAAACTCGTTCACAGTAACTTACAACAAAATTTTTCCAAGATTGTAGATACACTAAAAAGGGGGACACAGAGGGATCCACTTACTTCTGCCACTTGCGTGACATTCATCTGGTGAGTTCACAAAATCTTGTTGATCATGTCGGATATACGCATGTGTGGTTGATTCTAAAAACGGATAGTGCGGTGGTGCTGAGCTATGCTTCTAGGAACTAGGACCGTCAGTTCATAGTCCTATACAGTCTGTCTCAAAAAAAATGGTACAATCAAAAACCGATTTTTTTTTCAATATTATATCTATTATATATATTCGTTTTGAATATCACATTAAAGAGAAAAGACCAGGCTTTCCAGTAGTTTTTGTTTCATCTCATTTGCTTGTTTCAATCGAGAGATAACTCCAGTTTACTGCGGAACACAAAAATCGAGTTTGTGCCACTTTCTGGTTGAGTGAAAACATGAAAGAATTAGTTAAACATATTAAGTTATTCACATTTGAACAAATAAGAAATTCTTTAAAAAGGGATTAACTTCATAAAGAAACTCTAAAAGATACGAAAATAGTTACGTAATGATGGAAGTTATGAATAACGTTCAACATACTATTGTTTGTTAGAAGAGAAACATGAGCGTACAGCAACTTGGAGGAGAGAGTTTTTATGGTCTTGAAGTATCATGAAACGCAAATTTCTACCAATACCTTGATACTTTGCTTCCAAATTCAAATTTTTATTAACTTCAACAATTAGTAAATGCACAAATATAGTGCAATATTTTTAAACCATTTCTTTGGATTTGGAGTGTTTATTTTGGTTGCAATTATATTCCTTCTGGCATGATTTTAACAGATACCAATTTTGACCAATTTTGTAATAAATTCAAAGCTCCATTCATTGATGTGCAATAAATATTCCTATTGTTTAATATCTGGTCTAATACCCATTTGGTCTAATATTTAAATATCAATGTTTAAGATCAATTATTTTGGTTTTAACATTCAAATGGATATTAGATCAAATGGGTATTATTAGACCAAGTAGATATTAGACCAGGTGGACATTAGACCAAGTGGATATTAGACCAAATGGATATTAGACCAAATGGATATTAGACCAGATGGGCATTAGACCAGATGTGCATTAGACCAGATGGCTATTAGACCATTTGGGTATTAGACCAAATGGATATTAGACTAGATGGATCTTAGACCAATGAGAAGTTAGACTAAATGGTGTTTGTGGTTATTAGACCAAATGGTAGTAGACAAAATGGGCATTAGACTAGATGGGCATTAGACAAAGTGGATATGTAGCGCTGTGCATAGCTGTGCATGTCATTCCTCTCGGGCGCACAGCACCAGATAATCCTGCCTGAAATACACGTTAAAATGGCTTAATATAAGTTCGTTTTCGACCCCACGTGACATAATATGTTGATGTTTGAAAAATTCTATATCAAATAAAGATGGAATTTAAAAAAAAAAAATCTCGGTCATTTGATACCGATACAGGATAGATTTTGAGATACGGGCACGTAAACCACTTTTCAACACGATGCGTAAAACTCATTGCGGCATCCGAGACGGAGTACTTCCGAAGGCCTATTTCTTGCCAGATTCAAATTTCTTTATTTCCGATATTCCAAGTACTGATCATTGTCTACGATATTCATTTTTCATATTAACATTTAAAAATCGCGATATCTTCGTACAATGTCGCACCAATTTGATTACAGCCGATCTTATGTTTTTACGGAAATTACCCACAATAACACAAAACGCTGGAAGCGAATGTCGTGTGGGCGCCCTGTTAAATACACTTTTTTTTAGTTTTCTTCATTTTATAAATATGATTCCTTCTAAGAAAAAGTGTCAAGTATATTGTAAGATATATTCATACAGATATGGCATAATAGCCTTTTGAATATGTTAAGTAACACCAGAATATGCTGAAAATGCGCTCTTTTTGGCCGATATGTGGTCTGCCCAATCCAGGAGTGGACTTTGTGTTTAGAGAGTTTTTATGAAAATCAATGGTTTTCGAAGATTAATAAATAGCCACGACACGCTTTTCCCAACAAATTACCGTAACGAACTAAATCCCCCGAAAGGATCTCCCCCCCCCCCCCGACTGGCAAACAAACTGGGGGCACGTCCCCCTTTCACACCATTTGCGCCCGCTACTCATAGAAACCGGAGGTCAATCATTTGAAAAAAGTTGTGGGTGTGTGGGGGGGTGGGTGTGTGTGTGTGTTGTGCGTATTGTGTGTGTGTGGTGTGTGTGGTGTGTGTGTTTGTATATTTGTGTGTGTGTGTGTGTGTGTGGTGTGGTGTGTGGTGTGTGGGTGTTGTGGTGTGTGTGCGTGCCTACCTTAGCCCAAATCAAGAAAAGAATGAATTTATTGTCTTTGCCACGCCCTAATTGCCACGCCTATTCCGTTTGAAAATTTGCCTCCAATACAGTTAGATCTGCGGAAACCTCTGTTTCAGCAACGTTTTCCTCCTGCATCTCTGTTACAGAACCTGGGGGTATATTTGCATTCAACCAGCTTGGAGTATGTCCCAATCAGATTGGAACTTCGGAAAGAGTTTATACCCATATTCGTAATTTTCGTAATTATGGCGTATTCGTAGTTTATCACTTATTGCTGCTTGCAACCATGCTGTAACATCTTTGGTCTTTCCCGCATTGACTATGACAACTCATTACTCTATGGGTCTCAAAAGGTTCCAGCGCTTGGAGCGTTTAAATAAACTGTGCGCTTGATGTTTGCATGCGGTCAATAACTTTTGATAACTCTTCGATGATGATGCCTTAAAGCCACTATCATTCATATTTTCATTTCACTTCAAATTGCCCATTTTGTGTCTAAATTGCTAAGGTCTATAATCACCTTAATATACCGTTCTTTGTGAAAAACAGACACTAAAGCATTTTAAAGTGTTGGTATTTGAAGATGTCTTACGGGGGGGAACGCCTGCTTTCGCTTCTTGGCTAATAAAGTCGGATCCCGTCTCTTTCATGGACAGGTCTCCATCATACGCTTACTGATGTGCTAATATTTGTATAATGTGTTGCATATTTTTTTTTAGATAAATGCTAATGCGAATGCGGTTTTTCTTGTAGTGCAATTTTTGCCCACTTTTTTTCATTTTTTCGGCCGCTTTTGCGGCCGAATTTTCATATTTTCTGATTGGTGGGTTTACAAAAAAAATTCAAGTGAGTAAAACCTAAAAAAAAAATATTCGGTCACAACCATTTTAAACAAAATGCGCGCGGTCTTCTGAGACAAACTTGTTTTTTTTTCTTGGCCTTATTTCTTCGTACAAGCGTATATTTGGGCGCAGATCATTTAACGAAGACGTATTATTTATTTTATTAATTATAAATGCTATTTTGACCAAGAATTGAGAAAGAAATTATTATTTTTGTTGTTTGGTTGTTTGTGTTTATATTTCTTCTTATAGCCTGGGTGCACAACACATTTAGTGGATAATACCGTTGATACTCTGGTTCTTTCACTTTCATGTGGCTCAGGGACCCTTACAATAGAAAGTACAAAATAAAATACCTTATACATAAGACTTCAAAAACAAACTGAGAACCTGAATATGTTAAAACATACCAAGTAGAGTATCTAAAAATTAAAAATATAAATCAACACGAGATTGCAAATACGTGATTAGAAATATACATTAATTAGAAAATATTGTCAATATTTCAGTTATTCCAAGTGCTTAACAAAATAATTAAATTCCACAATGAAAATAATTAAATTTCAGGCAGCTAAACAATTTATACACCTAATATACTTCTAGAAACTAAAGACAATGCAAGTTAGCATATAAAAACATTGCAAATTAAATCGCCTCAATGAGACTAATTAAAATATGATGAACAAAGGAAACATAATTTCATCTGTAAAATTCAAAAGCAGCTAGGGTTTATTAGTAGTTTTGTTCTTTGTTCTTAAACTTAAAACCTTTGCACTACTTCAGAGATGAATTTCTGTAAGTGAATAGGGAATTTCATGCCCCCCCCCCCCCCGCCCTCGAATATGAATGATCGTCTGTCAGCCTTTGTTTTGAGTTTCACATTTTTTAATGCTATTTTTCCTTTATTCCTTATTGTGAATTGGCCCAACCCAGTTTGAGTTTTAGAGTCGGAATTTCAAATAAAAACAATGACTCATAAGCACTAGGCAGTATCATAAAGCTTCGTCCTGAGTTAAATTTCGGGTGAAAAGGCTTGAAAATGGTTTAGATTTGATTGTGCGATAGTCTTGTGACCATTTCAAGGTACCCGCCCTTTAAATATTTTTTTTACTTCTGACCAGGGAAATCCCAAAACATGGTATTAATAGACCAGGTCAACATCCTACGTCACTTCTTGTTGGCCTGCAAATCCATTCCTCGAATCGTTATGGCCCGTAGTATTAAACTCTAACAGATGACTATGGCCCAGTGTGTAACAGTCGGCCGACCTATTTCAAGATACCAGGCCCTAACATGTTTCAACATTGAACTATTAACGGGTCTATAGCTCAAGCTCATTAGCGTGATCACGTAACTGTAGAATATTCCCGCTGAGGTAGGCCTAACCTTTATTCTTGTCAGGGATTGGATTAATGGAGGGGCAGGACGAGTTTTATTTTTCTTGCTGAGTCGCGAGGCATTGGAGATTACGTATCTTCCCAGGGAACCCAATACACGTTGGCCTCGCGGGGCTCGGACTCACGCCCTAATGATCACGATCCTGCACTTTTCCACTGTTACACACCAGCTCTCAGCGAGCCTAGTTTTTTTCCTGATTTCCATAATTATGCGTCAAATATATGGTTGT
>JAMKCH010026665.1:0-18448 GCA_023653785.1 Ophioderma brevispina
TGTGAAACTTTTATAAGAACATTTAGTTCGCCAGGTATAGTCATGGGTGATTCAATTTATTATCTTTTCCTTGAGTTGCCTAGTGCACGGATGTGATGGGATTAAAAAAACAAATTCCAACCAGCAACATTACTCTAGGCGATCTAAGTGATTGAGCTAACAAACGGGGTTGATAGAAAACTTCATTTGTAAAATACTCAAAAGCAAATCCTTATTTTGATCTTTGTAATATATACGTTACATTACTGTCAATAAATTGTATGACTCATAAAATATTGTAATGAGACCCAAGCCCAAGCCATCTCTAACTCATATTCATATTCAATTTATTCAGCAATACATATAGATGAAAGAAAATTAACATACAAAAAGTAGCAGATTATTACCCTCTGTGACCGTATTCAATCACGTTCCCCATAGAACTGTGTGCTCTGGCAACGATATCAATGAATATCGTAAGAATTAGAAAGGATCAAGATTTTTTTGGTTGAATACCGTGAATACCGTGCGATTTGTTAACAAATGACTACCATTTGCATTGTTTCCATCATTTTCCTTTATGATTACCGTGGCATACCGATTTAAATATGATTGGAATGGAATATAATAGACATGGTGTGTTAAACTTTGGCATATTAAAGGCTGACTCAGAGATTTTTGAAAAATACATTTATTGAAAATAGTCAACTAGAACTAAAGATAGTCACCTAAAATGCCCAATTCCAAAAATTGAGATGTATCATATTTTTCGTTTCCATGCATTAAACATTTATGCGTAGTATACAGTGCCATAGGATACTGTGTATAAATAAATTTCCGGATCCGGAAATTTATAACAAAATTGTGATTTTTTTTATGAAGGACTTCGACTTGAGCTTAGCTATTTCACACTGTGTTTAGTATATGGACAAGCATTATGTATAAAAAAAACACAATTTGTTTGAAAATTGAGGGCGCCCTCCTCGGGAAATCTCTGAGTCAACCTTTAATTAGGCGTACGTGAAATGATTGTTTTAACACGCCGTATTTTTTAACACACAACCACGAAAAGCCATTGCGTGATCCCTTATGAACATAATTTCGTGCAATATTGTACGATGAGCACAAAACAGGGTCTGCAGATTTGTTAAGATAAAATCTGTAACTTATTTTGGTAATTTTGGATGGTTTTAAGTTTCTTTCAATAAATTCAGACATTTCTGGTGCACTACCATGTTGATTTGTATTTAAAATATAGTTGAAAAAGTCACAGATACCCAAATGTCATTAATTTTTGTGTCGCCTGAACGAATGTTCATGGAGGCACTTACTAGTCCAAATTTTGTGTGTCCGTCCGTATGTCCGTATGTCCGTCCGTATGACTCGGTTAACCTTTTTAAAAATGCTCTGTAGGCTAAACGCTATCCCCGATTTACTTCAAACTTGATAGGATGATAGAGTGAGGTGCCGCAATATTATGTGTAGCTTTTGGCTGCATTATTTGCATATTCATGAATATTAATTAGCTTATTTGCATATTTTTCAGACATTTTGGTTAACCTTTTTGAAATGCTCTGCTGGCTAAATGCTAATCCCGATTTACTTCGCACTTGGTAGGGTGATAGAGTGAGGTGCCAGAATATTATGTGTAGCTTTTGGCTGCATTATTTGCATATCATGAATATTAATTAGCTTATTTGGCCTGTCAAAATGATAATCCTTTCCCCGCAAGGCATTGTGTGCAAGTTATCTGGAGTTCCCGTAAGGTGTATAATGATGGTTGTAACTGGTGGAAGGAAGCGGGTGTGTTAAAGAGTTCTTGACCTGATTAGATGTTGGGCATATATTTGGGACAAATTACAATATGCAAATGAGCTGATTCATAGCAAAAATCCAGCGTAAGTGCTATATTTTTGAAACGGGACATCGGATATGCACAATTCCTTTCACGTGCATGAAAACCCATTACTGCGTGCGCCCTCCTCCTTTGCCATTTGAAAATCTTTCTAAGGCCAAGTAAAAAAACTACGAGTTTCTCGTCCCCCGCCAGCCTCCTTTTTGGCCGCCGCCTTCCTGATGTTTTATTACTATCGTGAAAAAGCAAAAATAAAGTTAAAAAAAATTGAAAAAATGTACGTTTATTTTCGCGTAAGAATTTGTCTACACTCTTTTTTTTCCTTTGCAATGCAACAGCTGTCGCCGTATCGACATTTATACAAGATCATATTAGCTCGCCGTCTGACCTTTTTAATATAACGATCGTCATACAAATTATGTACGCGGTAAGAATAATATTGCATGACTGTGTCTGATTCTAATAAAAAACCGAGCCCGGTGCTTGTTGTAGTATTTTTTTTCCAGTCGCTAATAAAGTTGGTTCGCTTCAGCTTCGTTAGTTCATAAACACGTGGGTAAATGCGTGTACGCAACTACAAAACGACTGGAAATCGCGCCTAGTTTTCTATGCAATTTGGTTCTCAGCACTTCCTTTTCCCGGCAAGGCAGCTGAAGTAGTTTCAAGCCACCCAACATAACCTATACCTGGGGGCCTATCAAACGATGAGGATATGTTGGCAATTTAAAAGATTGTGCAGTTCACATTTACAATTCGGTGTCCACTTTGTAATATATCGCTATGAAGATATTACACATCACAGCCTGGCAGTATACCTATAGTGTTGTCAATAATTCTCTGAAACAAAATTCTGGCTACTCGCTCGTAAACCCGGAGTGTGTGACGAACGCTTGGCAACGGGAATCCAATACACGACTCAATCATCAGACGCGGCGCGTGCTAATTTGTGTTCAGAAATTATGACGGCGACTAGAGTTTAACAAGAGCATACAGCGGGAACTTCAGACCTTGACACATAAACCATGGTAATCACTTATGCAGCTAGCGCAGGATAGTCTCCTATAACTATACACCTGAGCCCATGGGTAATGGTTGCGTTACCAGGCTGTGCAATCACTTAACGCTTCACTAGCTTTTCAAGCCAAACAAATGTACATTTTCACTGTTTCTGAATTTTGAAACTAAAAAGGCAAATGGACAAAAATGATACAAATCATTTGTTTTGGTCATACATCGCATCATTATACTCAACTAAAAACACAATATCGGTGATTACTTGACCATTGGCAGCCATATGTAACATGGCGGCCATCTTGTAAACAATAAGCAAAAAATTGAAAAGGTTAATAGTAAGCCCTGCCTCCCCTTGTTTTGAACAAGTCCGGACGAGAAACTCTTTTACTTTTTTTACTTGGCCTATACATGCGGCTTAGGTATGCAAATGAGCTAATTAAATATGCGTATTGCTGAATCGTTAAAATGGTACACTCGTTATGCGAAATTCCTTTGCTACATGCAAAACTACTATACCATAACATTTTGTGTGTGATCTATGGAGGGGACGGGTAGGGTGTTGGGGATGTGGCAGGTGGTGGTGTTAGATGGTCATGGTGGGTGTTGAGAGGGCAGGGTGTGTGTTGAGAAAAAAAAAGGGGCAGGGTGGGGGTGGGTGGGGTCGGAGTGGTGTGTGTGTTGGAGTAGGGTGCATTGGGGAAGGGTGGGTTCGTCGGCGAGTGGCGGGGTGACGTCATGTGACCCTGGTGACACCTTAGGTGACGCTTGTGTGACCTTTGTGGACCTTTGTGTGACCTTGGTGGCTTCTTGCGACCTTGGTGACTGTCCTGTGACCTTGGTGACCTCAGTGACCTTGGTGACCTCATGTGACCTTGGTGACCGGCATGTGACCTTGATGACCTCATATGACCTTGTATGACCTCATTTGACCTTGGTGACGTCATTTGACATTGGGGACCTCCATTTGACCTTGGTGACCTAGTGTGACCTTGGTGACCTTGTGACCTAATTTGACCTTTGTGATTGTGGACACTTAGTGGCTTGTGACCTTGATGACTCATGTTGCCTTGGTGACCTCATGTGACCTTGATGACCTCATGTGACATTGGTGACCTTGTACCTTTGGCCATTCACAATCTGTGTGCAGGGTAGGGTCTGGGTGGGAGCGAAGGGAGGGGAGGGGGTGGAGGTGTCGTGAAGGGACGGGGTGGAGTCGGGGGCAGGGTCATGGCATCGGGGGGGGAAGGGTGGGGTGGAGGTGACCTCATGTGACCCATTGGTGACTCATGTGACTTGGTGACCTTATGTAACCTTGGTGACCCTATGTTACCTTGTAACACTTCTCTCCAGTGTATCTGTTCTCTTTCTAATCATCATTGCCAAACGTCATCATAAGCAAGTGATCGCGCAACCATGCGACACTTGTGGTTCGAGCCGCCTTGTTATCCTAGTTTTTTGTCCAAATTTGGTAATAAAATAGCCATAATATTGAAAACAAAATAATAATATGCCATCCATTCCTTTTTTACTATGCAGAAAATTGTACCATAATTGCTATAAGCATATAAAGGAAACCCTGAGCAAAGTTTGATACAGCTGCGCTTCTATAGCGTTGTACAAATGGATAATGTGCTGACAAATGGCACAAACTGTGCGAGTAAATAGTGTTAATTCAGCCCCAGGCACTCGCGGTTATACGTGTAAAATATTTTAAATTTAGCCTTTTGTCTACAATACTCAAAATCGCCTAAAATCACTGAAATTTTTAATACAGCTGTAGATTGTTGAAAAATAGAGATGTTGGCATCCCAAAGGGTCCCAAATCCAGAAAGGACTTGTATGACTTGATGTTTTATGTTATACCTTAGTGGTGTCAATCAGTGTGCTTGCAATTGTTGGTTGTGTTTTACACTAATTAGGTCACTTCACCTTGCAAGGACACATTCTTGTCTGTTGGTATTTCCAGGCTCAACCCTTTCTGGTCAGATTAGCATTTTGCAATATGCTAGTACCATAGTTTTGTCAATGGACTAAGTAACATTTCTGCACATGAGTAATTTTGAAAATGGTTTATATTTCCTCAGAATGTCAATTTGTGTTTTTTCCATGTACGCCCAGTGCATGCATTACACCAATCGAATTTGACACTTAGTGACAGCTCAATTAATTATTCTGGTCAGTCCGATAGTATAATATCCTCTACCCCAGTAAAATCATTTCTTTCTCAATTTAAAATAACTGTCTGGAATTTCCTTGATCCACTAACCTTTCCTCTGTGTGTGTGTTTGCGTGTGTGTGTGTTTGCGTGCATGTGTGTGGGTGTGTGTGTGTCTGTGTATGTGTGTCTATGTCTGTATGCCTGTCTGTGCCCGTCTCTCTGGCTGTCATGTTTGTAGGTGTGTGTCTACATGTATGTGTGTTGTAAACAAATGTCAAAAATAAGTAATTAACATTATTGAACAATGTAATTAACAGTATTAACAATTGCTCAAAGCAAGACCAAGAAACCAATTTGTATGTACATATGTACATACGTGTACATGTGTGTGTGCAGCGGTGCGGAAAGTATGTACCCACGGTGTAGTCTGTGATGTATTTTTCCCATCATTTGAGGAAGGGCACCCTCAAGGGTTAAGTTTAGAAATTGAATTAAAAGGGCATTAAAGGTAATTCCAAGAACTTCATTCCAAATATCAGCCCCATATGTCAAAGCATTGTGATTTCCAAATATTTTCTGGAAAAAAATTTTTTTTAATGGAATAGATATTCGCATCATTTGATGAAGAGCGCCCTCAAGGGTTAAGCTTACAAATTAAAGGGGCAATATGCAGGTTAATTAATGGAGTTCGATGAGTTATGTTTTAGAGTTTTTTGTTATGTTGGGTGAAATATGGATGAAGTTCATCAATGAGTTGTTTTTAGAGTTATTTGTTGGTGAAGTAATATTTTTTGAAAAAAAAAATGTTTGATTTTTTTATGGGAATGTACTTTTGCATCATTTGAGGAAAAACACCCTCGAATTAAAGGGACATTATGCAATTTTCAAAAAGTTATGGAGTTCATTGATGAGTTGTGTTTAGGGTGTTTTTGCTGTTTTGGCGAGTTATGGATTGAGTTCATTGATGAGTTATGTTCTTAGAGTTATGTTGGTGAGTTAGGAATGGAGTTCATCAACGAATTATGTTCAGAGTTTTTAGAGTTATTTTTGGTGAGTTATGGAGTTCATCGATGAGTTATGTTTTAAGAGTTTTTTGATGTTTTGGTGAGTTATAAATGGAGCCTGTCAATGAGTTTTAGGCGTTATTTGTTAGTGAGGTATGAATGGAGTTCATTGATGAGTTATGTTTTAGAGTTTTTTTTGAAAATTATGACAGGAATGTATTTTGTGCACCATTTGAAGAAGAGCACCCCCGGGTTCATGTTGACCTCAAATACTTTGTACTACACGACATTTTCTATTTTGCCATTTGAAGCATATTTTATGTCCATCTTGAATTTATATTTGTTCAAAAACTGTCTGCCAACCAATAACTTGTCTTAGGTGTCTCATGCATTGCGTCTCCAAGAATCATTCCAGTTCCACCATACACGTGGTCTTATGCATCATTGATGCTCTCGTTTAGTGAAAGCAATATCCCACATAAGCCTCGTAAATAACGAATAGGGCTGTAACATAGATTAGCAGTTCCTACTAACGGGAGTCTGCAAGTTTTACCAATTTAAAATTAGGACAAACATGAGTTTGTCTCAGCTTCCCGCGCGCATAGCTTTTAAAATTAGATTTCCCACGTAGCTCTACGCGGCGGCGGCGGTTTTTTAGCCTTTTTTTTTACAATTTTGGATTTTTTATTTAGGCGATACTCGGTACTTTTGCTTAACACTAAGTGTGTCTCAAAATACCTAAACAAACCAGTAATACCTATACTGGTTACTGCCAGAATTGTTCAGGGTTATTAACCGTGCGCCAAGCGTGACGTGCGTCAACACGGAAGTGAATGCATATTGGCGGGCTTGTTTTGAGTATGTCGGCCTCCCCACCGGCCTCAAGTGAAGATATCAGTAGCTTCTCACAATGCATTGTTTCCAATAGAGATTTTTGTACAGGTAGGTATGCGAATCGTTAGAGAAGAAACATTCTTAAAATGCAAGTTTGTTATCAGTAGGCCTACTGTTCATATTTAGCCATGTTTCATGTTTCTAACGATTCACATAAGTACCTGTACAAAAACCATCCATTGGAAACAATGCATTGTGGGAAGCTACTGATATCTTCTCTTCCCGGCCTCCCCATTGGTTAATCGCGCATCAGGCTATCCCCAATCTCCGCCCCTTTTATACAAATATTACGGCGCGTGCGTTGCCAGCTGAACAACTTCTGGCAGCAACTTTACGCACCTAAACCCACCCCATCCACCCTAAGCAGCAGTTTGTTTTTCACACAACCACTAAAACCACTTCTTCGTCACATAGGGTGGATGCTACATTCCGTCAGACCCAGGACGGAACCTGGACATTATGGTTTATTTTTTTGTGATTGGTTGTGTAGCTGATGGCCGCCAATACCATTTTCAGCTATAATTCCGTTCATAATTAACCTAAGAAGAGGATTTGGTATTAATCAGAATGTGTTTTGAGGTCAAGGAAACCAATACTACCAGTTTACATTGACCATTGACCGCTTACATCATGTCAATCTAAGATGGCTGCCAAAAAGTCCAAATTTTCTTTCCGCCAAGTCCAAGAGTTTGGAGCGAATAAGATACCTAATACTACTTATAGTTCAAGTTCAGTTCATTTATTCTCCCATCAAATCATTATTTAACCAAGAGAAAAACAATCATTTCGATGGTACGGAACGCCTGCTAAAGAGCAGAACTCGTTAAAAGTGCAGGACGCCCTAATAATATAGTTACTCCTTAATTTAAAGATACTAATATGAAAGAGTGAGTGTGTCCTGCCCATGTTTAACAAACCGTTGCAAGCCCAATTCAAAAGGCAATTTTTGCACATGAGAAAAATTCATAAAAAAAATGATGCATTGTAAGACAAACTTATCAGCACTTTTGGGTAAAATCACACAGGTTCTCAAAAAGGACTCAAACAAACGAAGACAACGGACAATAAAGTGAATGAGCTGACTGACAAGACAGGTGCAGACAGAGAGAGTTAGGGATGTTTTGCAATGGCAAACAACTATCTAACAAAATAGCAGTACATTATGAAATTATTTGATATCAGATATTAATATCTTATAATTACGTTTGAAAATATTTCATTAAGAAAGCTTGTTTTTATATTGACAAGGCAAATGGAATTCCAGAGTAAGGGACCTTGTGTACGGATAGGATTCATTGCTAAGTCATAATTAACAGCTGCATGTCGGCACATATAGATTGACGGTTAGCAATTACCAATGTAAATAGCAGTTAATTTTTTAACAAAATAATCATCAAAATTAAGGGGGAAGGTTATTAATAGTAAATTTTATACATAAACAAAACGTAATTATTGGGAATCATAATGTTAAGGTTTTAACTGAGAGAATAAAGGAGGGTGTGCGCACGCCACTAAGATTGGTCCAATCTCTCTCTTTTCTGTTTGACTAAAATATTGTTTTTAAATTACAATTATATAACTCTGCCCAAATAATATTACAATAATATATATTAAGGTATAACCAACGTGTTGTTGTAAGTTAGATCAGTATTACAGGACTATATGCTTTACGCGAAATAAAATGCCACTATATTTTGAAAACAATATTAGGCAACGTAAAAATTATAAATTACCCATGTTCGACGCATCAACAATAACACACAAGGAATTTGGTTTTGATACTTTCAAAAGTTTCACTGCCAATCAATAAAAATATGGGTTACATTATTAATATAAGCGATTTACATATGGAACGATTCTTGAACATCATATAATTGAGTTTTTGTTAACACTGCAGAGAAGTTTATTTACTTTAAACCAGGTGGATAAATTAGATAACTCGTTTTAACAGAATTAATAAGTTGAACAAGATCATGATGACATAATAGCGTTGTGGTATCATCGGCATAAAATAAAAAAGATATAATTTTTTTTTTAAATAAGAGTGACGAAATATTGAAATAGAAGAGGACCCCAAACGGATCCTTGAGACAAAGACCACATTGTAAAATACCAACATCAGATTTACATCTATTGTAAATGACATATTGTTTCCTATTAGTACGTATTCCTAAACCATTCCAAGGCACTTTCCACGAACCAACCATATGGGTAAATTTATTTAAAGAACTGTCCATATGATCGAATCACATGCCTTGGAAGGTCCAGGAATATCCAATTTGTGTGGTTACCTTGATCAGGTGAGTGCAATCATTTTATAATGCCTCTAGTACCGGCCATATACGAAGAAGATTTATTTTTCTAACCCAAATTGAACTTAAGGAATAAACCATGATGTGGGTGAAAAAATTACTAGTCTCTTATGAATAAATACTTTCAAAATTTTTTGAACAAACAGAAGAACTGAACATGGGGCGATAATTATTACAAATCAGAAATCAACCAGATTTTGTAAAATGAGGGGCTACTTTTAGCTATCGTGAGTTGATCAGGAACGTCACCAAAGGCGATAGACAAATTAAAATGTTTGAACACGGGCGCGATTAGATGTCTCACATTTTTTAACAATATTAGGTTTTATATCATCCTAACCTGGGCTTGCCATCATCTCCTAAGAGAAGCACAAATATTAATTACTCATCATGGTCTGTTTGGAGCAAGAAAAAGGGAATTAGAGGATACGGAATATTGTTCAAAAAATGGTTAAATGACAACTTCATATGATGAATATCCTTGGCTAACCTAGACCAATATTAATGAAAAAAGTTGCTTAACCCCATCACAGCAATATTTTTAAAGTCAGATTGGTTGCATCGCCATTAATGTTGAAATACGTGGGGAAAGGGGCTTTTTAACGATCCCTACCAAAGAAATCATAAGAATTTTCCAAGTTGTTTAAGATTTTGTTTCTGATCATCAAAGTAAATTAACAATAATAATTTTTCTTAGAAACAAAACAGAATGAGATGATTAACTTATTCCTGTAATTCACATAAAGTAAACCTAGCTATTAGAATCCGTTTGGCATAGATTTGAATTTACGATAAGTTTGTTTTTTGCGGGAGGATAGAAGGGGACAAGCAAGTTGATCCTGGTTGTTACGTGGTATACGAGTAGGACTGGCTTTTGTAGTTGAGCGCCTTTGGGGAACATGAGTCATAAATATGATTCAAATTATCAAGAAATACGTATATGCTGGTTAACAACAAGACGACGGGTCATTACACAATAAGGCAGTTTCCTCGACCTTGTCTTCATCGGTGCACCCCCTTCTTTCCCAATGACCGTAAATTGTGCTGGGTAATGATCGATGGTGAGTAGTTGTGCGAGGGTTTCTTTTTAATAACATTGACAATGAACTTGTAATTTGAAAAAATCGCGGAAATGGTCCGGTAATAAATCGAAACACAAATACCAACTTAATCTTATTATCAATACATTTGTAAAAATATTATCAAATAATTTGTTGCAGAATGGGCAGTAATTTAGTTGGACATCAATTAGTGGATACATATGTTAGCAAAGAATTAGTAAGAAAATTGTGATTTTTAGCGTCAGAAATCATTTTTAAGAAGATCATAAAATTACAGTCGCCACAAATATAACATAACTTATTTCAGCCAGAAATCAGATCAAGACATCGGATTAAAATCAGAATAAAATAAGAATCAACAATCAGTTTTCTATTGCGCACGGTATCAATTCTCAACCATAATTCTTCTTAGAGTTAGCCATTAATATTTCAAGAAAAACAGATTCAGAATGGTCCGAGGTTGTAATTGGGAACAGTTTAAATTAAGGGTCAGTTCCCAATTTTTTTGTATGAGGATGCGTTGTGAACATATAGGGCGGCCCCCACCACTTCTCTTTTCTGGACGGGGTATACAAGTTAAAGAATAATCTGAAATATCAATTAAATTAGAACTGATCATCTTTGAACCCTGTTTTCAGACATTGCAAGACAATTAGACAAAAATCTTCAATGTAAATCCGATTTTTGTTTAAAACTACGTGCATTTTAATGTAGATGGAGAAACCGGTCTCTGAACGAAACAATCAACATTAAGGAACAATCAAAATATAGTTACAGGAGTTATCACAATTAGGGTTTAGTACCTTGTTAGCAATGTCCTTATAAAAGTATCATATCAAAAACAAAAGGATTCATTTTAATTCAAAGCCTATTGTAATCACAGAATTAATTAAAATAAATAAAGTTGAATATGTTACTCGTCATCAGCAAGAAATATTAAATGGAAAAAGTTGCATACATTCAAACACATCGCTTGGATCATCATCTAATAATCCCAACACACATTCTTTTATGATAAGAGAATTACAAAATTTACAACCCATATAATTATTAACAATATGTTTCAAACACCTATTACAATTTGCCATTACCAACAGTCAAATACACAAACACTTAAATAAATGAGAAAGTTCCGAAATACACAACTAGTAGATCAGCCGTCGCTTAAGTTGTAAAACCAGAGTGATTTGACAAGAGATGAAGCATAATAACAGTACTAATAAAGGCATAATAATAGCAAATCAATAGTACCAACATCATATAATATAATAACGTAAATAATAATAAGGGATATTAATAAAGTAAAATAATAAAAAATAGCCAATACAATAAAAGAAATATGAAAATATATTCATCATGATTATAAATTAGTGATACAGATTAAAACAAAAAAATGTCATTGAAATAATAACGATAGATGGCAAGATGTTCGTCAATCTAATCAACATCGGTCATCGTCGTCTTTCGTCATGGTCGCGTCGTCAATACATCATAACAAAATAGTGGTGTTTTTTGTGGTATTGTCAACCATTTTTGAGGTCAAGGAATCCTTAAATTTAATTACATGACCATTGAGGACTTAATACATGGTCCACTCCAAGATGGTTGACATAATTTCGCCCAATATTGCCGCCTAAATCATGTTTTTGAGCAAAAGGGTACTTAAACCAACGTTCTCTATAACTCATGGTAAGTTTTGTATGCATGAAGATGTCCAGAGCTAAACGTCTTCAGTAATCCACTAATTGAAGGTCCAGGACCAATATTTTGTTGGTAACAATTCCCACTGACGCCGAAAATGCTGATATGGCCACGTCCCCTTTTGGGGGGGTCACGCCCTTTTTAAGCGAAGTACTACTGACTATCTACAGAACCGTTGGACCTAGAAGTTTGAGAGACACTCAAATGTCGGAATGGCCACATTATGGGTGTCAGTAATACAAATTTTTTATATCCAAAAGTCAAAGGTTTTTTAGATAATTGTCAAAAATCCCTGATTTCCACCATAAATCGCCACACTATACAATATGAAGAATTCATAAAGTGTTCATGCCAAAACGGATGGGTAGTTTTACCATACACTTGGGATTTTGCTCTAACTCTCCTCATGTATAATTGTTTTAGGGTAACTAAGGGTAGCTCGACAAAAGAAAATTCATATTCCTTTCCGTTCTCACACGGCAGCCCGTAAAATTTTGTAACCTTGATCAAAATGGGTAATATAGGTGATAACCATGCATTTTTTTAAAGTGCCGTTAGGATACAGTGTATGTAATTTGCTCCACACCGCATCAGTTATAGCTATTTATGACGTTTGTTGAATTGCACAGAACTATTGACCATTTGATCTCAACTGGGATAATAATCAGCATTTTAATGTTACTACTCCTTTCGTTTTCATTGGAGGGGTCCAAAATTGCCCCATCGTAAAGTGGAACTACATTTTTACCATTTGTAGGGACCTAATTCAAGAGAGAGTTTAATGCTGCTGAGGGTCCCTTTAAATGATCTAAAAGCACTAACTGCATGCGTGACAATGAAACAGGCAAAAATTTAAAAATCAAAGATTCCCAATGCCCCCAAAAGTTGCCCTGTTGCCCCCCCCCCCCGTGGTCCGCAAGAAAAAGTCGCTTAAAATTTACCCAAACATGAAAACTGAGACGACGAGCCATGTAGTAGGGATAGATACTTTGTTTGGTTTGCACTCTTTAAATATTTAAATTAATTATTGAAATTGTTTTGTAATTTAGAATTTCTTCACATTTGAATTTATACCTAAAGATTATCAAGTCATATTTTAATTACATTAGGGTATCTCTACCCCGTCCATGCGGGCCCGTAGTGGCGCAGCCAGACCTCTGTCTCTTCTTCCCACGCTTCTCTTCTTTGCCATTATCTTCTTCCTATTTCCGCTCTTCTTTCCCCTTCTCTTCTCCCTCTTTTTTCTTCTCTTTGTCTCTCTTCTTTCCTTTTTTCCTTCCCATTTTTGGCTCCCTTCTCAATTTATTGTGTGTGGTGTGTGTGGGGGGGGGGGGGGTTGGGTCCCCTCTCCCATTGGCTACGGCAATGGTAGTGTGCGGCTTAAAAAAAAATGTAATTTTAGCGACCTTTTCATTTGAGCCACAAAAGGGGGGGGGGCAACTTTTTAGGGTCCTGAAATTGTTTTGAGTCGCCTGGAATCCGGCCATGAATTTGTATTTTATATTATTTAAAGATCCTTCAGCAGCTCTTACCCTTGCCATTAGCCATATACAATTGAAAAATACACGGTAGAAGTCGCTTTTCCCACACTGCGCGTGCCGTCTTAAGTTCAGGTTATTTTAGTAGTGCCTTTTTGCATGCCTCGGGGGGGGGGGTCTTCATTTTTGCCTGCTTCATGTCACAAGCATGCTTAGTGCTTTTAAGATCATTTAAAGCCCCTTCAGAAATCATTTAAAACTTTGCTGCTTAAAGTACTCTAAAATGTTAAACAATTATTTTCAACTTTTACGATGGGTTCATTTTGACCGGCCCCCCATGAAAACAAAAGGAGTAACATTAAAATGCTGATTATAATCCCAGTTTTAAATCCAATGGTCAATAGCTCTGTGCAATAACAAACGTCATAACTGATTAAGTTGCGAGCAAAATACACATCATAACAGCACTTACAAAATGCCAGTTTTTTCACCTAATATTACCCCCAATTTTGCTCAAAGTCACAAAATTTTGAAGGGTTGGGGGTGTGCCATTTGGATAACGGAAAGGAATATGAATTTTCTTTTTGTGACCTACCCTTAGCTACCCCAACTTATCCCTGAGGAGAGTTAGAGCCAAAATCCAAGGTCGATGGTGAACTCCCTTCCTGTTTTTGGCATGAAAGCCTTATGAATTCATTCATACATTGTATTGCGCAATCTGGCGAAATCTGTTTTTGGACAATTATCTTAAAAACCTTTGACTTTTGGATTAAAAATATTTACTACCGCCCATAATGTTGCCATTCCGCACATTTTGGGTGGTCTCCGGCAACCTCCTAGGTCCAACGGTTCGTAGATACAGTCATTAATACTTCGCCTCAAAAGGGTCGCGGAACCCCCCAAAAAAGAGGGCGTGGCCAGTTCAGCATTTTTCGGCGTCAGTGGGAATTAAGTTACCAACCAAATATTGTTCCTGAACCTTCAATTAATGGATTCCTGAAGAGTTTAGCTTCATGCATACATGCCTACAAACCACCATGTACTACTAGAGTAACTAGCACTATCAGCGATTTCTGCACAATGTAAACAATCGCGCCCCCTATTTTTCTTCAAATTCCGGTTTTTTGCACTGTTTTATCGAATTGTTGTAGTAGAGACCCCTGTTAAGTGGCTAAAGCATAACATGCCAAGCCGTATTTGTCCAATTATGATTTTTATGCTTTGTTTACTAATAAAAGTCGGGATCCGACTTTTTTAAGGCCAAAACCGTCATAAATGATGGCATCTTCAAGACCGTTTAAAATGCTAAGTGCCTGTTTTTTTCACAAAGAAAATATATAAGGTGTTAATAATGACTAACAACACTAGCAACTTTGAGACAAAATTGGGCTTGTTGTAATTTGGAAAAAAATTACTGATAGTGGCTTTAATACTTATAGTGGTGTGGTGTTCTTGGTGGCAGTCATTCATTTTAAAAAGGTTGTCAAGGGATCCATTAAAATCAATCTTGAAACCAGATGACTGCCAATATAAGGCCACAACTATTGCAGCTTATCAAGAGTTTGAACTATACGATGCTTCATATTCCAAGGAGTGGCACAAGAGGTTGTTTTATGGATGGGGGTTAGGCCAATCCATGAAACGATTATAAGGTGGTTACGATTTTCTTCTTTTCAGTTGTATGTGCACGGCTCTGTTTTGATGGTGGCAGTTTAATGATTAGGTAGTGGGTTTCACAAATTATAACATGTAGATATCCCGTAGTGTTTGGATATTTAGGTGTAATAAATACTTAATATTTAGAAGGTAAATGAAATATTTATTAATTTAACTGGAGATGGCCAGCGCACTTACGAGCGGCTTACCATATACTGGCCAATAACTCATACCAACTCCGAAATGGCACTCCTCCTGCCACGAGCTTCCTGCAAACCTAAGCGCTCTGAGCTCCGCGTAGCGCCTTAAAAACCCGAGTGGTGCTCTCCTGTACAAGATTCAACGGTGATCCCAACCCTTGTCCAAGCCATTTCAAGCTCCTCTAACTAGGTTTACCAAATACCGAGTGGCGCTTCTCTGTTCAGCACTCACCCCCGCACCTCACCCTGTCCAAGGGCTCTCACACAGCCCGTTTTTCTCACTCCTCGATTTGAAAAAATGGCATCCTCCTGCAACAAACTTCGCACCAACGCCCCTGACAACCTTATGCGACCCGAGTTCTTCCACCTCGATTTATTAACGGATTACAACCCCTTCCACGTTGCCCAAACCAACTTGCGACCCTGGCCGAGCAAGAACAACCAATCATTCGGCACCACCAGTGACCCTCAGCAGCACCGGGAAAAATTCCCTATATCCATTACCAGGAGCAATCCACGCCAATCACCGCATCGAGTACAAACTCAGAGTCGCCACTTGTCTCCGTATCACGATTTACCCACTCCAGTAGAGACTGTGATGTATTCTAAAACACGAAGGGATCTGCGGACCATGTACCTGGACAGGCTAGGACTGTGAATGCAGAACATCCGCTGGTTGTATTAGTTGTAATAAATCCCTTTCCTTTCAAATATATCATAAACATTTTACATCTCTGCTTATATTCCAGGGACCCCGTCCCAGGTTCTTGTTGTGGTAGCTGCCCTCACAGGTCCCCGCTCCACATAAGCCATTCTCCAACATTTTTCCGTATTGGTTCCTTGTAACCTGTGGACACGTACCACCACAAACCACTTACGAGATAAAAATCAGTGAAAGCTTCCTTATGTCAGGCATATAGCCCCAAATTGTTCATTACAGTAGGTATACATTTACTTTCCAAGAACGATTCTATGGTTCCCCTCTAACATCTAAGGTTGGGTTTAAGGTAAACATTTATTTAGTAATTATTATCTTTGTAGATGTACAGGAAGTATAGTAGCCTACCGTTGGCTTCCCCTTGACTGCAAACATCAGACACGACCCGCGTGCGTCGCTTATAAAGTGAACAGATTTGTTGAGGATATAAATTTCCTCAAATTCACTGATCAGTTGTAGACCAACCTACGAGAACGTTTCCGAAGGTTTATTGGACAAACAAGCCGAAAGAAACCGCAAACCTTGTTTGGAACTTGCTTATCCCTAATGTCCCTATACTGGAAACCATGCTTTGACTTAACGTCGTGCACGACAGAGAAATTACTAATCGTCGTCTTATACATAAAGACGGCGTACTCGGCTTATTCACTTAAGGTGTGATATAATACATGGTAAGCATTCCAAATATGCAAAAAAACCCTGGGTTTTCGAAAGGAAATTGAGGGCGCTTCTCTCTGGGAACTTCCTCATTGTCTCTTTAAGTACTTAGTTCTCTAGATATGACAAGGATGAATATTTTTCAGTCCTTCCCTGGAGATAGATTTCCACGGAAATTGCCATGGAGATGGCCATCGCTCGTAAGTACGCTGACCATCCTCCAGGCGAAAGATTAATAAATATTCATTAACCTCTAATGTTAAGTTTATTTTACGCCTATATATCCCAACATTACAGATTATGCTATCATTGTTATATTTTTTGAAACCCCACGACTATATAGTAGAGTCGATATGTGCAATATTTTGGGGGGGACTGGTGCATTTTTGATAAAAGCATGAAATTTGCACGTAGCTAGGGGGCATGTCATAAGAAAGGTTTTATGTTATAGGGGCCATCGCAGATTTCTCTGATTTAAATGGTGTCCATTTTTCAAAAATGGCTGCCATTAATGGCTATGTGTCATCTTCCATTCAGAGATGGAGTTGAACATACAGTGCTTTAGACATTCAAACATGGGCATTTGATGGCAATGGGATGTGTTAAAAAGACTTTCGGCCATATGGCATTGCAGGTTTATCCCCCATGCAAATGACGCCATTTTCCAAAATGGCCGCCATTAAAAGCTATTTTACATATTGCATTAAATAATATGTAAAATGTCTTTTTTCATACAATCATTGGTTATAGAGCACAAAGTCTTTCAAACAGTTAGGGTTGTGTCTTTAAAGCGACGGGAAATTTCACAAACTAGGTGGAAATTATTCAATTGCTCTCAACTGATAGTATAGGCCATTGGAAGAACAGAGATATATTTTACACCATAACATAACATACCCAAAACAGATAGGGACATTGATCTGAGAGATAAAGGACATCCATGTAATTTGTAGGCCACTTTTTAAGTTTCATAAACTTTAATCAACAAAGTGTATATGACATGAATATTTTTGACTCGTACTCACTGATAGTAAAACACAAGGTTAGACCGGTCAAACACAGTGTACATAGCGTGAGAAGAAATGCAACGGGCGGTTTGTGGTTTGTGTTAAACGGCCATGTTCGTCGTCTGCGAATTGGCGTCGCCGGCGACATAAATTCCAAAATCGTTCCGTTTACCAATAAGGACAGCTGATTTGGTCTTAATATTTCTGGGTTGAGGGCTTTGGATTATAAAAGCTTTACAACCATGCAAAAATATAGATTTTGAAAAAATCTTGAGGCGCAATATTTTTCAAAGGTGCCAGTGTCTCTTTAAGGAAGGGTTTTAATACAAAACAATTAGGGTTTTCTGATTATGAAACAGTGATTTTCAATTACAACATAGCTACCACTGATGTATGGAATGGTTTACCGTTTGTTGTAGAAATATACGTTCATCATCCTTACTTCGTATGTTGAATGTAAAATTTGTTAATACCCACAAGAAATACTCAACAAAACAAAAAACCATACCAGTGGTTGCCCAGACTTCATATAAGACACATTTTTTTTCAAACAATGTGATCCATATGGATCCAACTTGAGGGCAACATTTGGCTAACAAAGTACCAGTCGTCTTAAAGCCATATCAGCGATTTTTGTCTTCAAAATGTAAACAAAGGCGCCCAATTTTCATCCGAAGGCCATTTTTTTTTGCACTGTGGATGGAAATGGTTGTAAGTGTAGTAAAGACCTCTGTAATAAAGTGACTAAGCTTAA
>JAMKCH010026666.1:0-36310 GCA_023653785.1 Ophioderma brevispina
CATCTGCCAATTACTTTGAACTTCATCAGTGCTGCCAGTAAAATGTTCAAAGAAAAAAAAAACTAGGTGATGCATCAATCTTCCCCAAATCTGGAGTCAAAAACGTCTTGGCCTCGAGTGCACACTAACACCTGCAGCCAACATGGCTTCCAAATTCAGGATCTGTTACAAAATGCAGTTTTCCAATAGTGCGTGGAGCAGTTTTCATCTTCGTTATTTGGGAAAGCGGAAATGGTTTCTTCATCTTCTTTGATATGGGGCACGCGGGGAAATGGGTCTAGTTTGTTAAAACATTGAAAGCAATATTTTTAGGAAATTTAAGAACAATAAAAAAAAAAAAGCATAGATCACAAGAATTGAACCAATGTGCCGTCTGTAATAAGATATTTTTAAGACGGAGCCCATATTCAACCCATGGCAACACTGTTGGTCTAAGATTTTATCTTGAAAAGTATTATGGGTATCGAAACTATGAAATCTCCTTTGAAATCTTATTTGACAATTGTGAATTAACTGGTGAAGACAAGGTTCAGATTTGACTGCCATAAGTGCGAAACAATATTTATGGTGTGAAAACAGTTCAAGATTAAAAAATATATTATTTCACAGTAATATATAGGTAGTTTCGGAATTTGCAAACCCCCCAACACAAAAAACGCACCTCTCATTGTTTTTTTTTAAAATGCTTCTTTTGTCCATTTTAGGCCAGTTCAAACTGGGGTCCAATCAAGAACCTTAATAAGGTATGCAGAAAGACAGCTGGGTGTGACCCCATGCAAATGTCTCTTATTTTTAAACAATTTTAAGAAGCGAGAGGAGTAGGGTGGCGACACAATTTTCACAATGATATAAGTAGGGACATTCAAGAAAGAAGAGAGAGAACCTCTGCAAATTCTGCCCTAATCAGGAAACAAATCCAAAATTGTGGGAATCTTGCCATATAGGCCCCACCCACAAAGGTCATGATGGCGTTTATGTTATAGCACCCTCTATATGGTCACATTAGCATAGAAGAAAGACGTGTTAAATAAGATTTTTAAGAAAACATCAAGTTACCGCAATGAAATTTCATAAAATTGACAACATCTTGTTCGTTGTAGTTAGTGGAATAAAATAATCAAAATCATTTGTAAAAAGTTTAATTTTAAGTCAGGAAAAACAGGTGATACTTGTTTTGACAGATCAATTACTTGCAAAAATGCTCAACCTAACCCCACCAAAATCTTAAAACAAAAACCGTAACCTACCTAAAACTAAGCCTAAAGGGTCAATCATATATACTGCATGGCGTTCTTGCTAAGGCAGTTCTTACCCAAATTGTTACTACAATTACTTGCAGTTTGCCCTTATTTACTGCAATGCAATGCAGTAAAACCATCAAAATACTGCATCATATTGCATTGGAATGCAATACAATCGGTTAAGGGCAGTGCAGCAAATTTCATTGGAAACCAAAAGATCACCCCCCTTATATAAATTGAACATGATGTCATCGTTCTTTATTTTGACTGCCATTATAATCCTTGTCTTACTTTCTCCCCATAGTCAATTTCCAGGGAGTTGGACGTTCAAATGTGGAAATCATTTGTGTGCAGACGCGAAACAACTAGAAATAATTTTAACTGCTGATGCATCAAGATGCAGTACGCCAATTTTACCGCAATCCTTAGCAAGTTTACTGCAACGTACATGCAACCTGTGACCTGCAGTAAACCATTAGGAGTGCAGCGGAAGCGGACAGAATATTGACAGTTAGAAGAGGAGAAGTTGAACGGACCTTATCTAACTCTAACCCTAAAACATGTTTAATTAATCTGCTAAAACAAAGGGCTTCCAGGTAAATTATTTACACTATCAGCATATTTATGGACAACGTACTGAATAAATATTGACTCCACCTTTTGTTTCCTAAACAAAAGGTTCAAAAGATTCTGAGTAGCGGGTTCTTGAGCTGTTGATCTAAGTAGTACTTGTTGTCAAGGGGAAATGCTGTTTTCAGGACAGAGATAGGGGCCTGTAAAGAACAGGGAGAAAAGGAAAACAGTACACACTACATATAGTCAATCTTGGTAACCAGGCGGTTATAAACAGCTGATGTATAAGCAGATTTTGGCATCAATAGGAATGCGTCTACATTCAATGAACATTATAGGGGCCTCCCCTAAAAAACCATTGAAATTGTGTGTGCTGCGACACATTTCAAACATTGAAGGTCCCATGGTCCGATCGCTAATAGTGCCTCATCCCCGCGACCCAGGATTTACCGGAAGTGGTAAAATAGTAGGGGGACTGTGGTTTGATACGAAGTCCCGTGGGATTTCAAAGATAAAGTATCACACCTATTTAGACAACTTGAGTAGGTCCAGAGAACAAGAAAAATTTGATGGGAATCTCAGGGGTCGTGCGGAGGTGGGGGGGGGGGGGGCGGCAGATGGCAGCCACTTGATTTTCAAAATTGCCGACTTTGGTTATATTTTCAAATCATAACCTCGAGTTATGTGAATTGTGCTTAGGACGTAGTTTTGGTGCGAAAACTCGTATGTTAAAACACCATGGAAAGGATATAATAAAAATGAACATTAAGACCGGAGCCCATTTTGTTTTTTCAAAAGGATATGCCAAATTACCATGTTTATTGTACATTTTCAGCGAAATTTAGTGATGAGTTAGACAAATTTAATTTTAGTGGCACAGTCGCATTTAACTAGTCAAGGTGTTATTACAGATGTTTGGATTTGTTGAGAGGGAAAATATTAATTTTTCCTTTCATTTTGATAATTCAAAATGGTGCCATTTTGATCTGTAAACGTCATTATTTCAATACAAGGTATATTCATTAGAGGATATATGCTAGACCTGCTGACTATGGTGCATTTGGCTTACACGAATCGGCGATATCAACACGGTCAGACAGGTGGTCAGGTATTTCTACTCGAACATATAAGCCGGTGTTTGTATGTTAGAAGTTTTTTATAGGTCTGCCGGACTCATAGGTCCACCATACAACGGTAAAGCATACGGGCACTTGATTCAGTGAGTTGACTCGTCACACATTACATTGTCGTCTAGGAAGCCCGGATTGATAGCTTCTTTTACATCATTGTAAAACGTCCGGGGCTCCACAGACAACAACGGAAATAAAGCGTGTGAAAATAATGTGGCCGGAAGGTAAAGGAGCCTAAGATATTCTCACCGTTTGTCCAGTGGAGTATGAATCCAGATGACTATATCTCCTACCACAAGTTAAGGCCATACATTCAATCAAGGCTCACGATTTAATGTGTTGGGCACTGACTCGCGTGATGTCACGGACCCGAGAAAGGTAAATGCATATGTTATCCTTGTTTATAATCGTACATTGTAGTGAAGGGCCCAAGTGGAGAAGAATTCTACTTAAACATTACTAAACATACGATTAAACTTGTTAAAGAGTTAAAGAAATAAAAAAACTGTCCGTGTACATAGAACAACCCATGGATACACCACTCAAGAATTGTAGCGCAGTCTATTTTGTATGAGTCCATTTAAACTGCCTGTAGGGTAGTCCAGGAGTGTTGTATTTTACTGGATGTGGAGTATAGTATCTGGTATGAGTCTTTAAACGTGCACTGTGGAATTGTTGATTAGTTGAGAACAACGAACTCGTGATTATCAAGAACAAGCACACTATAACCATTTGCCTGATTCCTATGGCGTACGCGTAGCAGATTAGATGAGGTAGATGTGTCATGTGTCAAAAAAAAATACAGCGAACATAATAAATTACATTCTGTTAAAAAATGCACTGCGGGGGTTGTTTAATTGGTATGAGTCCCACCTTCCACTTTGTGTGAAATTATTTGTTACCACAATTTGTTAAAAGTTTTATCACTGTCGTCATCATCAAGCTTTTCTTATTTTACTGTTAAAAATGACCAAATTAAAACATGCGTTTTACACTGGAAGCGGGACCATAGCAGTAATAAAATGACATTTTGTTACATGTTAATTTTGCCATGGTGAAGTCCAAACTGTCCAATTATTAAAACAATTGTTTTTTTCGGGTCATTTTTTAACGTTGGGGGGAATTTGTTAGGTCTCCACCTTTCTGCATTGTTGGCATTCATCAGATCGATTGAAGCATCCAAAATTCTGGTACAGATCCATTTCGTTCCCACATTTGCATAAATATTGGCCACAATCACATTCACCAAATGAATTACTGGCATCCAGAGCAGAGAAGGAGGCAAGATGTCATCACTGGTTTGATTTTGCTATTCACCATAAGCCACCGGTTAGTAATGGGGCGGGGAAACTTTCGGATTTAGGTACACTCTATTTAGTTAGGGAGCCAATGATATGAAAACTGAAATATGTTGCCCTGGGCTTGCTCGAAAATTTTGGTGAACTAGATTCAAGTAGGGGAACATCTTGGGAATCAGAAAACCAAGTTGGGTTATTTTTAACGATTGCGACAAAATAGAAAATTCAAGATGGGTCCAAAATGGCCGCCGAGTTGACTAACGAACCGATTTTAGCCGAAACTTCAACTGGAACGCAATTTGTGTCATCTGAAAGAGAATTAAATTATCTACACGCTGATATCAAAAATTTGTGAGTTTAAAATTATTTCAGGGGCAAATTTGAGGAAAAATCACATTATTTTTTTTTGGCATTTTTGTTAACCAAAAAAATGAAAATATCGTATCTAATGTTCCATTGGAATTTCCAGACCAAATATCAATTAAGCAATTTTTCTACAAATTGACTTTAAACACACACCTTAGTCATATCAAAATTACAGTTAGTACCTATTCAGAAACGAAGGTTATGATTGTAAAGATAGTCATTCAATCAGTTACACAGAGACGAGAAGGACGGTTGGTTTATTGCACACTTGCTTTATTAAACTGTTTTGATCATGCAGAGAAAACTTATAATTTGCCCCAATCCCTCACTTGTTGAAAAAAGACACATAGTCCTGCATTATACGCTATTAAAATTGTTCTTAAAAAACTTTGTTTTGACTGTCCAAGACAGGACTCGAAACGTGAATAAATGTAAAAAAAAGGGACTCCGAAACGAGCAACAAACTGTTAAAAAAAATCGTTTCTAATGTTGTGCTACTGAAGCTGCCAGTCAAAACGACGAAAATGATATACCTAAGGTATTTGAGCATTAACCGTGGAAAGGAATAGGTTGCAGCCCCTCATTATTTATTTTACCATTTTTTACTATATGAAGCCCTCTGTGGAAAATTGTAAATACATTTTATTTTCCATTGATACCTAAACATGCCTACCTAATAAGGACATGAAACATTGTCGACAGGACATCACAAACTATAGAAACCTTCAAATGGCCGGCATTGCTTAACACGTTCGCTAAAAATTAGCAATTCTGATTTCAAGGCATACAACGAAGGTTTTACAGTCTATTCTACCCCAATGGAAGTGGTTGTGTTAATTATTTTGCTGCAGAGATCAGGTTCTAACAATTTATTATTCTTATGTGATGTATTGACTGAAACACGAAGATAGATGCTAAATAAATTTGATTGAATGGAATTTGAATTGAAATTAGTGAATGGAAATTAGAAAAAGGGTTATTGCCTTATCGTGCAACAACCCTTTTTCGATGAGGGCTATGGTACGTTGCACGTGATACACGAATACCTATTTACTTTCATTACCATTGGCTCTGGTGGAAAGTCTTCTGTTGTTGGTTAATAAACTAAGAGCCAATCTGTGGATTTTACCAGGTTTTGTTTGACAATGCTTTAAGACTCCTGGAGTAGAAAGCTGGAATTAGCCATTTTTTGTTTATTACTAAAAAGACAACTCATTAAATCAGTATATAGATCCTCTATAGATGGTTCAGAGAAACCCTAAATATTAATAATTCCGGGGGGGGGGGGGGGGGGGGGGGGTATTCTGGGTCGGCGGAATAACCCCCGCTGTTAAAAAAATGCGAGACCTGGGGAGTCTCGAAATGCAATTATTAGGGATCAAATTCAACCTATGTCTATGTCAGTTGCACATAGGGTATCAAATGTTACTTTTCAGTTTCAGGTAGAATATAAAAATCGGCCAGGATATTTGAATTTTTGATGCGAAATGATTTGAATCTGAAAAGATGATTTTTGTACTATTGATTTCATGCTCAAACAAAACGGAATAAATAAAATCACAAGTCCATAATATAGCTCAAACGGAGTGTGTTAAATCCTAGGTTAAAAATTCCAATTGGTCAATTGCGGCCCTGAGGTTCTCGGATACGTGTCCATTTGAACAGATCTGGTCTCGGGTAGGGTACCATTTCATCCGGTTCTGGTCTCGGTTATATAGGGTCCCGACGAAACCTCGTAACTCGGGTGGTTACCAGACTCCTGTACAGGTTACCCCCCAGGTTAATAATTATTGTCATTCTTTCCACAAGTGTCAAAACTATACCAACATTTTCTGACACACAATTACCTACCAAGTCTAAAATGCCATAATATACAAGGAATTGTTGTAAACTGACTGCCTTAGAATAGTTAAAGAACAAAAAATTAGTCCACACACTTAATGAGGCCCAGGCTTTTGGAAATCAAATACAAATCTCTTAAAGGATATATATGCTAATCAGATGTCAAGAATATTATTGGTTTATTATAAAACAGTTCAGGAAGGAGTGCCATGGGAAATGATCAAATATTACTGAAATATTAAATTAAGGAAAGAAAAGAAAAAGATACTAAAAACCGGATTATTAAGTAACCTGGTATAAATGAACATACAATTCCCTTGTAGGCAGTGCAGTTACCAATAATGTTAAAACTCATAATCAGCTGCAAGAGAAAGTTTCGCCTGAGTAGTAGTATTTATTGATTATTTAAACAAAAAGCAAATGCTTTTTTGATTAGTGCCAAACGCTCAGTGGGTTGCAAGACGGGGATAAAAGATAGTAGGTATTTCTAATAAAAAAAAAAACCACACTCGTGAGCAAAAAAACTTATTCGAAACAAGAAAAAATTGTTCGGCATTGGTGATATTTGGGTGTGAGAAAATTCAGAACCTAGGATATTCTTAATGCTGAAGCGGTTTTTATCAAAATTTTATCATTGAACAATATTAATGATAAGAGTGACATTGAATAGAGTCTTTTTGCCAACAACCCCATCCGGAGCTAGGATAGCGAGATTTAGTTGTTAAAATGTGGATTGGGAGAAAGTCGTATTATTAACGAATGTGGGACATGTTGGAAAGCGTGGGTCATTGCCCAATGATAAATCTCTGAGAACTGCACCAGGAATTTAGAAATCTTTTTGTTTGAACTGCTGAAATAGTGGTACGGCTCGTGAACTCTTACTATTTTTGAAACGGTATCTGTCAAGTTTCCAAGGGAGGTATATTATAAGTACACTCTTGCATAAATAAAAAGGATAAAACTTTGATATATCTGGAAAAGATGGAGGCCAGCCCGTCTCACTCCGAACGTAGTTATAAAATTAATCATTACAAAGTCGCTTTTTGCAAAACCCCGTATATTGATATGCCACTTGTCCTGGACGAGATTATACTATGACTGATCAGACCGGGGATTCTTCTAAAGGGTCTGCTTGTATATGGCGAAAAGAAAACGACGAAAAATGTTTATAGACTTTGTGTGGATATCATTTAAATTTCACCGATGTTGAGAAAGTACTGGTTTTGCCTTTTGTCATTTGATTTTGAAAAGAATTTGATAAATTAGCTGGGAATTGTATAATATCTAATAAACTTGGTTAAATTTGGTTTTGGCCCCGCCAGATTTCCAAGAGAGAGATGGCGTCATTTTTACCCCAATTATACATACTACGGAGCTGATTGAGTTGCTGCCTTCTCCCCTCCCCCCCCCCCCCCTTCCCCCATTTTATTTTTTTTCTCCCCTCTTCCCCCTCGCCCCCTCTCTTCCTTCTCTCCTTCCTCCGGTGTCGGCCGTGTCGCCGCCCCGCGGCCCCCGCGAGACTCTCGTTATTGAACTGCAGGGCCTTTTCGGCCGTTCACACGCGGGCTCTCCCCTGCGCCTTTCCTCTGTGGACACCCTGAAGTCATGCGATAGATACCTCGTTATTAATCTCAGTGGACCCAAGGTCATATCTATTTGAACGCGTGTATATGCGTTGAAATGGTTTACGACACTTTCTCCATGAAACCGACCTTAGCTGGAATATCTTTTGTGTCGGAGCGTAGTCTATGTGCACAAAAATTGATTGTTAATATTGTATTTTGTAAAGTTCAGATATTTGTGTGTCAATTGAAACGACACACACAAAAGACGCATTTCAAATGACCGTAGGTCTCAAAGAAGATCACCAATTTAAATCAGTTTCATACTTATTGCATCGCCTTCTGATCCAATGAGCATCTGTTATGTAATAAATATTGTCTGGTGTGCTACCAGTATCTAAATATAGTCGCCAACCGTTTTGGCATGAGCTGGCTGCACGCCTCCAACCTGTTGTGATTATTTTCGTCGCGGAGCCGTTGCCTAGTGCTCTGCCCAGTATCATCCCCTCTCCTCATGCCTCCCATGTTCTTTTGTACCTGTAACTACTATGTCCATCGTCCGTTACGTATAACTGAATTCGCTACATGTCCGTGCCGATCAGCAGAATTCGACCTGAGTCATAGGTTTTGTTTTTTTTCTGATGAGATTGATGGATCTGAAAGGAGCCTGCTTGACCCCAGAGCTACCACGCACCCACGACGGTATCTACGAAGTATGTGATGATCACTAGTGTCCTGTAACATTGATGGCTGTCCCTGTAGGGCCACGCGTGCGTATTCTGTGACGCACAACAGTGCGCCTGTGGTCAGTCTGCGTCGTGCTGTCCATACGTTGCCTCACACACAATTAGTGGCATGTCACCCGATTGGACGACGGGCCCCCAGAGTAGGGTCCCCCCCCCCCCCCAATGTCGTCTGACCCGACATATACGCACAGAATCGTGCATCCTGTGTGTGACACCGTACAGCAATCTAAATTAGGGGCATGACACCCCATATATTAGTTGGTCTGTATTGTGGCGTTGAGATGTCTGCGCGAAGCGATATTGGCATAGATAATAATTCGCAGACATTTTGTGTGGGGTTTTGCGATAGTCGGATAGCTTGGCAACCATGATAGATTTGAATTATGCGCAACGAAAACGATTGCCCCATTGTTGGCAAAGGTGAGGACGAAGTCCATTGATACTATGAGATATGTGAACTATCATCATCTTTCGACTTTTTTGTCGAAATCCGTGGCGTACTTCTTTTGAAAAAAACGTCTTTATATGCATTGCTGCCTCCCACTCAAAGAAAAGTGGTATCTCTGCCTGCCTAGCATATCAGAGTAGGTTAGTGATTGCTACCGCTACTTGGACATGAATACTAAAAAGTCTGATATATTCTGGGTCCTTGACTTGAAAGCAATGCCACCGAACTGTGCTCTCATCTGGCCACAATTGTGGGTGTTTCCATAAGGTGACACCCTTCTTTCTTACACCCTATGAATTCGGAAACCTGAACAGAATAAACCACACGGTTAATGTGGTTTATTCAGTTCAGGTTTCCACATTCATAACGGGTGTCAGAAAAGAAGGGGGTCCCCTTATGGAAACACCCCCCAATTTGAGAGCTAGGAGGTATTTCACCATAGATCCAATGTTCGGTAGGATGTTTTCCCAGGAGAATATTTTCAACTTTGCATGAGTTGTTGGTATAAGTGCCATTTAAAAGGTTCCTGCGCTCCCCTTCAATTGTCAATGTTTCTGCACATACAGTAAGATGTTTCCCACACAGGCCTGTAGGAGGCAATCTTAGTTTTGCTTGGAGACAACAGGACTTAATATTAGACTTAACCATAATAGTAAAACACATTGGTGATAATTTCAGGGCCGAAATAAACCAAAAGATCTGATCTAACAACATTTAGGATAGCTTTCATTCTGAACGACAAACTGTTTTCACCTACTGGATTTGAAATTGTTTTACCTATAGTAGGTTTAGGGAAAAAAAGACTGAAATTGGTGCCGTATTGGGTTAAATTTTGACCAATTTGGTGGACATTTTGATCCCTTTTCAAAGTTTTTCATTGCGAATGTCAGTCGGAAGGAACACTAAATTACTGTGGGAGTGGCGATTTTTTTTTCAAAAGGGGGGACTTCCCCAAAAACGTACAAAGGGGGAAAATTGGGAGGGAAGGGGGGGAAAAATTGGTCCCCAAAAAATTACAAAGGGAAATTTGCACAAAAGTTTTTAAAAAGTGGAACTTTTTACCCAAATATTTACCACCTTGTTAACAAAAAAAAGCATACAAACCATATATTTTGTCGCTCCCAAAATCTATTTTTAGTCTTTTTAAGGCCTTTTAGTGGTTATGGGGCTTTGGGAAGGGGAGAGAAGGACCCACCGAACCTCCCAGTGGTTACAGCTGATCCTTATATGGTTCATTATTACCAAGGTCTAACCTTTTTTAACAGCGCAAGACTGCAGATATGTACAACCGTGCATTAATTGGTTAATATATTTTGGACCAAATTAGGTGTAATTTGATCATTATACCAAAGTTTTCACTTTTGGATGTCACTACTTAATAACAGTAATATAGGTTTTAAATTGGCAATTTGATTATTGAAATTCCGCCTTAAAAGGCCGACTCAGAGATATTCCGAGGGGGGGCGCCCTCAATTTCAACAAAATTCGTTGTTTTTGTTTTTTGCATGTACATAATGCTTGTCCATATACAATTCACTGTGTGAATTGATAAGGCTTAAATCAAATTCCTTCATATAGAAAATCACAAATCTTGTTAAAAAATTCCGGAATCCGGAATTTTTATTATACAAGTATACCTATGGGACGTAATTACTACACATAAATGTTACTGATCAAAAACGAAAAATCCGATTCACTCTCCAAATTTCGGAATGGCCATGTTGTGGTACCTATCTTTAGTTCTAGTTGACGATTTTTCATTGTTACATCAAAAAAATGAATTATTTCGAATCTCTGGGGTCAGTAATTTTAATATGGATCATATGCATTACTAAATTTTCCTCCTGTTTGTTTTTCACCATTTTACCCTGGTCCAACCATTCTATGAGTGTTTACCCAATTTGGGTCAATTTTGACCCTTTTTTTGGCCCTTCTGGGGTCAAAAATACCCAGATTCCAACATTCAAATTCTTCGCCTTGGATCTACAGGTTATACTGGGAGGTGAATTAATATTTTTAGTTTTATCATTTCAATTTGCTATGAATCTTCTTTAGTCGGAATTAAATTAAATCTGATTTTCGATCCCTTTTTGGCCCTCTGTAGTCAAAATAGCCCCAGATTCCAACAAAATTCTTCTTCAATCTACCAACTATTAGTGGGGTAAACAATGAACTAACTAGTACATTTTAAATTAACGATGGAAACAATACCTCCCATTCTCTGATTTTTGCCATATTGGGTCAATTTCAGACCCCATCCCCTTTTGGCCCGTTCTGGTGGTCAAAAGTAACCCCCGATTCCAACATTCAAACTTCTTCTTGGATCTTACAAGCCACTATTAGTGGGGAAAAATTAATTATACTTCTCGACCCTTCCTCCATTAACCTCCTGCACACGGTGGAAATCTGCCACTCTTCCCTATTTTGTCTTATGATTTTTACTTATTGGGGTCAATTTTGCCCCTCCTACCTTTTTGGTCCTTTCCTGTTGCAAAAAATTAACCCCAGATTCCAACATTAACATATTCTTCTTGACATCTACACGCTATGTAGTGGTGGGAATGGGAATTAAAATAGTATTACATTTCAACATGAAGTGGATATAATATAAATCGCCATCCCTCCCACAGATTCGTTTTATGATTTTAACCTATTTGGGAATACACACTAACCTATTTTTCTTTGTTAACTTGTCTCTTTGTATGACTGCGCACCACCCAACAACCACAAGAATTTTTCCACCGACCATCCACACCTTCCCCCTTCTCTGTTAGGTTTTGCTCTGATTTTCTACATTCCACCCAGGCCATGATCCCCACACACATGTCCTTCGTCAACCAATGTGGTGACCATTTTTATTGGAACCAATTTTTTCTATCTTTTTTCGTCCTATCTCTATATCTTATCTTTGTAACGTCCGAAATCTCGAGCCGTTTTTCTTTACAAAGCGTGTCTGATTTCTGTTCTTATTATTGTAGTTCTAGTGCGATATTTTTGATCTTCTCCCGACCCCCCCAACACCCCTTTCTATTATCCCCGCGAACTCCCCGCGCGCATCAGCCTGTGACACCACTTTGTGACAAACCCAACACCCCCAGCATTCACGGCACCAACAATTACTACAAGGGAAGAGGAAAAAAGAGAGGCAGAGAAAAAAGTAAAATAGAGAGGGGGGTTGTGGTGGGGAGTGGTTAGTGGGGGGGAGATGGGGAGTTTATGTGTTCGGGAGGAGGTGGTTGGGTTGGTGGTAGGTACCAGGTCATGTGATGTCATGCATATGAACGCTGCTCGATGACCACCTGCATCTTGATAAGTGTTGTTTGGTACCTCTGTGGGCATTGGGTGGGGTGCAAAGGTCTATTTCAAGTGAAACCTCCTGGTTCTTGCATGTGAAAATTATTATTTAAAAACTTACCATTTGCTGTATAATGCGGTGGTTCTGGTATAAAAAGATGTTTACTCATTTTTGGTGTGGTTTCTATTGTAAATAATCTAAAAGGAATTCTCAGTATTAGTAAAGGTATATTGTATATCATTGCATAAGATGCATAATTTCGGAAGGTCTAATATAATAATACAGAATGGTGGAATGTGGTCATCTGTGCCAAATCTAGGTTATACTCATTTTGTGATTAATTTAATGTGACGACCCTCTTTTCTTTTGATTGTTACATCATTCTGGGGATAAGCGTATGGTGCTTGCTCCGCAGGTAGCGTAATGTGCCAGACCAACCCTTCGTCATGTGTGCGTTTGACCATGACCCCGTCATCATTATTTATTGTGTTACTGTGTTGTCGCTTGTTTTTTTGCGTCACTATGTCTTCCGCCACAGCGAGTGTCTGTTTTGATATTTCCCCGCTTATGCCTTCGGTATCCCATTTGTTTTATACTCAGGGTTGTGGAGACTTTTCTTGAGGCAAGCGAGGTTAATTAGTTTTCAGGCTTGCCAAGTGCCACTTGAGTACTATCATTGGTCGTCGCGGGGCTCGTAAACTCCACGTAACTCTTGGCTTATGTGGTGCTTGGAGAGCTCGATCCACCTGTGCATCCACGTGATGTTGGTAATTTTTTCTTTATAATCAGCTTTTAGACGCCAATAATCAATTAAAGCGTCACTAAGACGTGATTCATTTGCGTTCGCCACCTTTTATTGTCCCGAAATGAAGTGTGTTTGGCTTTCTATACTGGCCAGGATGTGAACCTATAAATCAAACGATTATACTTCACGTTGATCTTCATATTCATCAAGTAGTGTAATATAAAATTATTCACGAACTTGATCTGTTTCTGCAATGTTGTTTATTGGTTTCAAGGTAATTACACAAAATGCAATGATGTGTTTCTTTCTACGTAAAGATTAGTTACCAAGAGGAAAAGACTTAGATTGGGTGCTTAAAAAAAATATTGATCTCATTTAAAATGCTTTGTCCGTCCTTATAAAATTTTTGCTCAGTACGGATTGATGGACGTTGCCGTAGTAAAGAACAACAAAAATGCATTGATGATTTTGTAATCGCTTGCAAAACCAAATGGGTGGCTTTCTTGTTTCATGCATGTCATGGTATGTGTGTGTACAATGTGAACATGGAGGTCAATTGGACCCAGATTCGTGTTACAGTCACAGGATTGTTCCCACCTTGCCACCCACTACAACCCACTTTTTGCACCCCTTCCCCGCTACCTCTCACTATTTGTGACTTTTTCATGCTTCGAAAAGGCTGATTTTTTTTCTTGGAGCCCCTTGCGCTCGATTTAATCTCTAAGACCATTTTGAAAAACTAGGACCTCACGGTTATGACGGGCTTGCGTAATCGCTCACTGCCATGCGACGAACAGCCCATTTCCCATTGAAATTACAGGAACGCAAATTTTTTTTTTTGCTGAAAGGATACAGGTACACTATGTTTTGATGTATTTATGGTAGTAAGAGCCATGTGTGCGCATACTTTGACACACATCATGGCAAAAAAAATCCAACTTTGCTGCAAATGGAGAAAAACCATAATTTGCGAATTTTTTTTTAGATTTTTCGCATTTTTGCATGAAGTCATGTTTGATGCCATTTTTGACGTCATACAAGGTATGTTTGTACTTTTTTGGTTGTCAATGGACTCGGGGAGGGTCATAGCTATCCCATTGGTACCACAACAGTGTGGTCCAGTGGATTGCGCATTCGCCCCGCACTCCAAAGATCGTGGGTTCGAGTCCAACTGAGGCCAACGTGTTGTGCACTTGAGTAAGGCGCCTTTACCTCAATTGTCCTCTTCTACCAAGGTGTATAAAATGGTACCAGCTTATTTAATGCTGGGAAAGTAACAGGCTCGCTGTGCGGAAGGAGGTGAACCCCCACAGCAAAAAATAATACGGATGAGTCTGGCCCCCAAACGCTAAGGTAAGAGAGGAAAGAGAGAGGGCACTCCGCGCACGAGCGTGCTCGGCACGACAATTTACTTGCCAACATTATGATAGTCCATCAATCCGTTTCCGAGACAACCCCCCCCCTGCGGTGAGATAGGGTTAATCCTTTTATATGGGGATATTTCATAGAAAGCTTTAGAAAAGATAGTGCAAAAAGTAGTGCAAAAATCAGAATTTCGCATTTTTAGGGCCACATTAGGTGAATTCTCTTGTTGCACCCTTAAAGGCGACCTCAGATTCCCAATGCTGGCGCCCTGAATTTTCTGACAAATATTTTTTTGCATATACTAATACTTGTCCACACAATAATTAGTGTGTGAAAGAAAATCACAACTTTGTAATTAAAATTCCAGATTCTGGCAAGTTTTGTTACCCCACAGTATCCAACGGTTACTATTATACGTAACATAAGCTTTCCATATGAAAAACGAACATCCGATTGAGCATTTTGTAGGAGACTTTCTTTAGTTCTTGTTGGCCATTGGAAATAAAATTATTTTGAAATCTCTTAGTCGGCCCTTAAGTTCAATATAACTGCTATAGCAGGGAATAGGTTCATAATGGAATATTTTTAATTGTAAAACATTTTATTTATTATAAGAGAAGAACGTGGCGTAACCAGCGGGGGGGGGCGGGGGGCAGGGGGGGGCGCAAGCCCCCCCAAACAGAAACCCTGCCCCCCTTCAGCCCCCCAAATGAACTGACTTTTTGGACCGTGTCTATGGAGAAGTACCCACATTGCCCCTCAAAAAAAGCCTTGGCACCCCTTCAGCCCCCCCCCCCCCATTGCAAGTCTGGTTACGCCATGGAGAAGAAATTATGAAGTAGACAAAAATCATGCATGATATTTGTCATTGCACGGGCGTATGCATAAGGCCATGTCGTGATCTACGCAGCCTCGTCCCCCCGACTTACCTAAAAAAAGTTGGTAGATTTCTATATCATTTGAACCATTAGCCTAGTTATCCACGTTAACCTAATTAGTGCCAAATTCGGTCGATCTGTAGAATTACTAAGTAACAATTTTAGTATTTTCTGTCCGTAAACAGACAGAAAATTACAGTACAGTGGCAATTGCTCATAACACAAATAAAAAAAAACAATTGCTCATAACACAAAACCGCAAGATCCTATCAACTCAAATTTGTGAATGCTTTTCTCAAGGATATTCTAGTGAGCTATTGACTAAAAACAGAATTGGTTTGCCTGATGGAATCACGAAATGCACCTTTAATGAGCATTAAGTGATTGTTTAGAATGTTTACGCGGGCCGTGGTTTGATTCATTTTATGGGCGGGAGTGTGATCTTTTCCTTAGAACCATTACTGCATTGGATATTGTGAGTGTTCACATTTTTTTATCTAAAAATGTCAGCTTTGTAATAACATTTATGAATTAGGTTAATTTATTTTCTTGCATATTTAGAATCAAAGGGCACTCCACCCTGTGAGGATTATGCCCATTTTTTGTCGTCGTCAAAACGAGTGTGGTGCATTGATTTTTGGCCAATGCACTCGAAGCTTAAAATATGCCAGACATTAACCTCTATGGAATACTTTTCTTGGCAATTAAAGTGAGCTCCTAGGGATCAAATTTATTGTTCACAATTTAATCAAACTTATTAAAATCCAACTGAATATTAGCGTTAAGGGGAACTAAACCTTTAAATGGACCACAAGCTTAATGCAGATGCATACATCTCTATAACATCTGAATGTGTGCATTAAATCAAATGGAATGTTTGAAATAAGCTTTCGTGCAATTCGGCATCACAAAGAAATGTTTTAGTATTTTACATGTATTTCAATGTAGACACTGTATGACTTTTCACAGGCACTCTTTGTTGGGCCCGGGCTACGTCACCAAAAGTCAAAATGGATAACCTTGTGAACATGAGTATTAAAATACTTATATTTTTAGAGCGAGACGAATAGTTTTGAGAGGCTTGAAATTACTTCTATTTTAACGGTTATATGTGCACATAACATATGATGATGGAATATTTAGGGGTTGTTCCCCTTTTTAAAAGTGACAGGAGGAGATTTTTTTGAGGATACCAAATTTTCTCTCCAAATATCACGGATCGGTTGTAGACCACCCAACCGAGAACGTTCGAAGGCTTATTGAAACAGAACACGTACAAAAAAGAAAACCGCAAACCTGTTTTGAACTTGCCTGCTATCGATCGTCCGCATAGAACACATGCTTTGACTTTATATCGTGCACGACAGAAGTACATAAATCATTATCTTACTACATAAGGAGGGAGTAATTATTTACGCCAGGGGGAATGGAGGATTTTGAGGGTGGAGAACCCGAAATTTTTTTGTTAAGAGCGGAGGGGGGAAATGAAATTTTTCATCAACGAGAGAGGGGGGAACAGAACCTTTAAATGGGGCAATCAGCATGATCAAGGGCGGACGTGAAATTTTTGAACGGAACGAAGGGGAACGCGAAATTTTTTGCCGAACGAAAAAACGTTGAAAATCCGACATTCCCCCCGGGCAAAATACAGAACCGCTCCCTAAAGACGGGTATTCGCTCTTATTCATTTCAGGTGTGATCTATACATTGGTAAGCATCCAAATATGCAAAAACTGGGATTTGACAAAACAATGGTGGCTCTTCTTTCTGGAAAAATCCCTCATGTCTCTCTTAATAATAAACATGTGGAAAGGAAATGAAACCCTGCAGCTTTGTAAACCAATGCAACCATCTTTCTTCCTCACTGCATGCCAGACAAACAGCCTCAGCTCTTATGCAAATACTTGCATCCTATCTGCTGGCCCCAGTCAGTTTGTGAGCTGAGTACCTCTAACCTATGCGTGGGTGACACCCACACACACACTTGTACATTGCAGAGCAATATGGCAGCAGTAGCAACTAGTGGGATTTAGCAAATAAATTGTTGAACACGCTGGCAAGCTATAGCCGGGGTAGTGCCAAAAGCATGCTTGTGACCCATGCCATGACGGATGTGTATCAATTTAGATGCCATCTGTGAAAAATTGTGTTATTATGAAGTGTTGAAATAGTGGCGGTTGATTCCTACAGTAAACCAGTTGGGAAAAAGGTGTACATTGTAAATATGCGCACTTAAGCCTATGGAACATAATCAAGTAAGTAAGCAATTATTATGAGACTATTGTTTTCTTTTATATGTATTATCGGGCGGAATACCATAGATGTAGTCTGTTTACTACTTCTATGGTACTACTATTACACACCTTAGTATTGTTATATGATCATTTCTAGATTGGCCATATAAAACTATATTTTCTACATTTGGTTATTCAACTGTGGTTTCTTGAGGGATATGCTGCACAGTTTGAGAATAGAAATTAGTTTGGTATTTATTTATACTTTACCAAAGAAAAAAAATAGTGGCACAATTATTTTACAGGACTTCAGAATTAGCCATTAGAAATGGCCATTCTTTGCATTTAGCTGTGAAAATTGTATTAAGTATTACCATTTTTTTATGCAAAACATTCACATTTCTCCTTCTTACCATTAATTACACATGCACAACGGAGCCTATGGTAATTATGTTAGCTGGTATAGCCAGCGAACATATGTGGTTACTAAGTTTCTTCTTCTTTCTGGCAACGTCCTTTTCCGAGGGAGGCAACTCACATTACATGTATTGAAGTGGAACACAGGTGTAAGGCTGGACATTTCAAAACTCAGAGCAAGTCAAGACACCAATGATCGTTTTGTGGAGACGTGAAAAGCAAAAATAAGGTAAGGTTGTTGAGCTTGAACTGTGTCTTTTTAATATATAACATCTCTTCTTTTGTAATGAACTGATATATTTAGCATATATTTGCAAAATCTGTGCTCTTTATTGGTGGAATTTACCTTTGACCAGTAAAAATGTCATTCTTTGACACTACAGATTTTATATTTTGAATACAGTCCTGCTTGCAACACACATATCACATAAGTATACTGTGGCATTCAGCTTGACAAACTTTGATGTTTGTCTTGTTATTATCTATTATAATTACAAATTTATATATTTAGCATATGCAGATTTCATACCATTGTTGGTGTCCCTAACATTAATATTCTAAATTTCATTCAAGAATATTGACAGTAATCATGTCTCTGGAATTGACCTTTGACCCGTAAAAATACCATTCTATACGGCACTACAGAATTTATTTTTTGAATACAGTCCTGCTTGTTACACACATGTGACAACAGTACGCTGTGGTATTCAGCCTGACAGACTTTTCTGTTTGTCTCATTTCTCTCTGTTTTGATTAAGAAAAAAATAATGGAAGCACTTGTCACACCCCTTTCATGGCCCCCAGCATGGATTTCAAGGTTACACAGGGGAAAATTGTTAAAATGTTCCGACTGTGTTGAAAAGCACACCATGATGTTTGTCTGGTTACAAGGATTCCAAAAGGTATAGTTTATACTATCTGTGACTTATAGTTTTGGAATTATGGGGTAAACCTGTAAAAATGTTAAAAAATCAATTTTGGTTTGTACAGGGATCAAAAATTAAGTTGCTCCAATTTTTGTAAAATGTGGTTCAAATTGTTGGTTTAGCTCATTGAATGAAATATAGGAATAGTTTTGACTATCTTAAGTGTCTGGTTATTAACCAAAATGGCGAATAAAGTCAACATCTATTGGAAGCTATTGGATTCTATTGACCTGTGACCTATTTTGTTGGATAACGTGAAAACTAAGCATAACAGATAAGGCAAACTATTCCTTATTTCAATCCTTTAAGCTAGGAAAACAATTTGCACCACATATAAACTGAATCAAAGCAACTTTTAACTTTTGACCCATGTGCACACCAAAATAGACTTTTTCACAATTTTTACAGTTTTTACCCCGTAACCCCGGAACTATAAGCCATAGATAGTGCAACCTATACCTTTTTGGAATCCTTGTAACCAGACAAACACCATGGTGTGCTTTTTAACACGTTCGGAACATTTTAAATTTTTGACCCTTGTATAATCTTGAAACCCAAGGGGAGTTGCCAAGTGCTTCCATCAATTTTATGGATTATCAATGCCTGAAGTACTTGTGTGCAAAAATTTACAATTTTATCTGGAAGCGCACACTCTTTCACTACAGTCCCCTGCTAAACATCCCCTGCAAGTGATAGGACCAAATGCAACCCAATAAGGACAAAATCAAACTAGACGCCACAGCTGTGTTTAGCAAACATGGGTATATTCGCATGTGCCATGGAGCATGCGGACCTTAAATCTCTGGGGTCGAGATACCCAACATAGGCCTACACATTAGGGGTCCAGAGAGCAATAACCCGCCAAGTTTGAGCTCTGAAGCTCCTGTGGTTCTTGACTTATAGACGGTCCCTATATTTTAACATTTGGCCCCTGTAACCCTTAAACTTGACCTCCGGGATTGAGATAACCAAAATGCACATCAGGGGTCCAAGGGCTATAAGCCCATCATGTTTGGGCTCTGAGGCTGCTTTGGTTCTTGACTTATGGGCAGCCCCTACATTTTAGCATCTGGCCCCTGTATCTCTTGAACTTTGACCTCTGGGATCAAGATACCCAAAGAGCACATTGGGGGCTCGGGGGCTATAAGCACATCAAGTTTGGGCTCTGAGGATGCTTTTGTTCTTGACTTATGGATGGCCCCTTACATTTTAACATTGGCCCCTGTAGGCCTTGAAATTTGGCCTCTGGGATTGAGATTTCCAAAAGTCACATCAGAGGCCCAGTGGCTATCAGTACACCAAGTTTGGGCTCTGAGACTGCTCTGGTTCTTGACTTATGGGCAGCCCCTACATTTTAACGTTTGGCCCTGTATCTCTTGAACTTTGACCTCTGGGATCGAGATACCGAAAAGGCACATCAAGGGCTCAGGGCTATAAGCCCACCAAGTTTGGGCTCTGAAGTTGCTCTGGTTCTTGAGTTGTGAATGGCCCCCTACATTTTAGCATCTGGCCCCTGTATCTCTTGAACTTTGGTCGTCAAAGAACGTCATTCACAAGAGCGGAACGTGAACCATCACCAAACTGCAATTGTCGAGAGCACAAACCATTAGCACATCATAGATGACTGTGAGGTTTGGTTTACAGTCCCCAAGAGGAATTCCAGGCCTGATCAACATGGATGATGGAAACTCTCAGCTGGTTAAAGACGGATTTCCACTGTGATTTTGGACTTGCCCGAACGAAGGACGAACGGTAAGAAATGGAGTTCGGGCTCCCAAAGACAATCGGGAGCGCACACCTTTAAAAGATAATTCTGATTTGCTTATCGTTCAAATAAATATTGGCTGAATTTCGTTTATTTGCTCCCATATACTGCAATTAGAAATTTTTAATTTTGGTATCAAATATACATTTCTCAGATTACTCCATCATTGCACCTTTAAAGAGACTGAAGATCATTTTCCAGTAAGAAGCGCCCCGTATTTTTTTTTTTTTTTGGCTTACGAAGTAAGTCTATAAGAGGACTGTGGGGTACTTGACCTAACACATTTTCAATAGTAGTCTAAAAACAAAAAATCAATATAATCCATTACTTTGGTTCACCAGTTGTTCTGGCACCTCTTGCCTAATTGTTAGTAGGGTCTCTACCAAGAAATGGGGAACCATTTTTGGACCTCAAATCCGGTCATCAAGGTCAGTAATGTCAAGTCGTGCCAAGTGTTTAGGACCGCTTATGTTTACTACAGGGCAGGGCAGAGGTGTCTATGGCCAAGCTCTAGACCCTGCCATCTGCAGTTTTTCATATAGCATTATAAATACATCATATATAGATTCCTCTCATTTGATTGGTTAAAAGTAGAGTCCTTAAAATAGCTGTGCCCCTTTTTTCTATCGAGATGATGTCTTGATTGACCATGTCCGGGGCATAGCAATCGAACTGTGCCCAGAAAAAATAAATAGGACATCAATCTCAACACCGTTCCTGTTAATGAATTCGCTCATGTGTGCTCGTCCATCCCTGTACGAATAAGCTGTAGCTCGGGTTTAGAAATGGTCCAAGTTATGTCCTGACCGTAAAGTGAGTATCTACACAATTTTTTTGCTGAAAATGATAGATTAGGGTGTGTAGAATAAGAATTCTTCCAGTGCCACCTGGGCATCCTTGGCATTTTGAGAAATCCAGAGAGGCGTCGCATAATGATAATTAGATATTCAACCCTATATATCCACTATATGGAGTTGATAGATATACTATAGGGATTCAATGAACTAGTGTATGGCACTTGTAAACATTAAGTTAATTTCAAATTCAAAATGGAGCCCCAAATCTAAGACTTTTAAAATATGCCCTATAACAGCAATACCTGGATAATTAAAAACATTGACCGAGTTACTTGGATTATGTGGTAGACACAAAAATGTATTTATGATACTTAAAGTTGTAACATGACGGCAATCAATTTGGCCGCCAAAAACGTGAATATCTTAAAAAGCCACTTACAACAAATTTAGAAATATTACCTTCACGTATCTATTATTGGCAATGGAAACAATTAGAATGTACCTATGATCATAACAAGTGATACCAGGGGTAATCCGATAAATACAAATGTGTCAAATTATTAAATTGAGTGCAATATATGTGAAAAAATGTTAATCCTATGGTATTTTGACAACTTTGCAACCATATTGGTTTATTTGATTTTGGCACATTGCAAACAATTGCAAGGTATTTTGTTAACATTGGTTAAGATCTAAGGTAATTCTAATTATTGACACATTGATTTCGATTTGAAGGTTGTAATACTTATAAATTTGTGTCAAGTAATTTTTGAAGATGTTTACGTTTTTGGCTGCCATATTGATTGACGTCATGTTACAATTTTAAAAGTATCAGAAATACATTTATTGTGTCTAACAACATAACCTAGGTACTTCATGTCTATTTTTTATCGCAGGTATTTGCTGTTATAGGGCATATTTTAAAATTATTGGATTTGGCTTCCATTTTGAATTTGAAGTATGACTTAATGTTACAAGTGCCATACACTTGTTCATTGGATCCTATATTATATCTAGTAACTCCATATTTTGATAATATAGGGTTGAATATATAATTATCATTTATGGCGATGCCATCTTGGATTTCTCAAAATGCCCAAGGATGCCCAGGTGGCACCCAACAGATTCTTATTCTACATACCCTAATCTATCATTTTCAGCAAAAAAATTGTGTATATACTCAACTGTACGGTCACATGAACGTTCTCTCTGACTATTGTAAATAGCTTGTAGGCCTTACCTTGTCAGTTCGGGAAATCTTTTAACCAATCAGATTTGAGAAAAATCTATATATTCGTTATTTAAAACAAATATTCACTGCTTAATATTTGGGGCACAGTTAAAATGATAGGGCCTCGGTGATGTCAAAACAATGACTATGCCCTCACCTTCTCTTCGGGCATAGTAATGGTTTTGACATCACCTTGGGCCTATAATTTTAACCGTGCCCCTCATAGCAGTCAATATTTGTATAGTATTACCCTAGTCAGGGGCAGATCCAGGATTTGAAAAACGTCAAAATTACTGGGGGGGCTGAAAGGCTAAACTTGACCAAAATGGGCTGATTTTGCAAGATTTTGCAGAATTACCGGGAGGCGCACGCCCCTCCCCAGATCTGCGCCTGCTAGTAGTTTACACTTAGTAGTGCGATGTTAATTTGCAGTGACATGATTTTGTCACACATGGAGTATGTTACCTCTTAAAGGCTGACTCAGAGATTTTGAAATATACTTGTTTGTGTTTAGTAATTAAAAATAGACATCTAGATCTAAAGCTAGTCACCTAAAATGCTTAATTCCAAATTAAGAGATGGATCGGATATTTCGTTTTCATGCAGTAAGCATTTATGTACAGTATAACAGTGCCATAGGATACCGTGTATAACAAAAATTCTGGATCCGGAAATTTATGACAAAGTTGTGATTTTCTAAATGAAGGACTTCGATTTGAGCTTAGTTATTTCACACAGTGACTAGTATATGGACAAGCATTGTGCATATGCAAAAAACTTGATTTGTTTGAAAAATGAGTGCGCCCTCATCGGGAAATCTCAGAGTCAACCTTTAAATATAGAATTTGCCCGACCGACCCTACTCGAAAGGTCCGCTCGCCCGTAAAACAAGGTTTTCTTTTTTCGTCACCTAATGGTAAGAAATTTTTTTGTACATAAAAATTAAAAAATGTTTCACCAATCAAAACAGCAAAAAACAGCAAAACAATTACATTACAGGTTTATTAATAAAACCAAAATTAAAAATACGCAGGGAGAAAAGTTGCAGGAGATCCTGTAAAAACCAAAAAGGCTGCAAAACCATACTATCCATATAGCAATGGACGATTTAAATGCTCGCTTGTGCTTGATTTTGCTGTACTAATAACCTGACTGATGAAGCACATGTATTATGTACGAATCTACAGGTATACAAATAACAGGTGTGTAAGAATTTTGTATTTGAAAAGTCATGTATCAGAAATCTACAGTTATATAATAACAGATGTGTGTTTACAGCAACTATTTAACCATGGTTTAACGCTAATAACAATGCTTGTTTGATTTTACAGTATTGATAATCGATCAATATATGTACGAATCTACAGGTATCCAAATAAGAAGTGTGTAAGAATTTCGTATACAAATAGCAGGTTTGTAACAATTCAATTGCGTATAAGCATGTTATAAAACATGCAACCGAATCCACAGGTATACAAATCATATGCGCGTAATTGCTGTATACAATTGTTATTAAAATGCAATGGTTTAAGTCGGAGAAAGCACTCAAAGTTATTGATTCGTGCTATCCGAATCCCTTTGCTACGTTCCGGGATTTGGAAGCACGCATCAATACTTCTCATGCATTCTCCTTAAAGGCTGACTCAGAGATTTTTTGTGTAGTAATTAAAAATAGTCAACTAGAACTTAAGCCTACTCACTTAAAATGCTCAATTCAAAAGTTAGAGATGAATCGGATTTTTTGTTTTCATGCAGTAGGCCTACACATTTACATACAGTATAACAGTGCATAGGATACCGTGTATAACAAAATTTCCGGATCCGGAATTTTTAAACAAAGTTGTGATTTTCTACATGATGGACTTCGATTTGAGCTTAGTTATTTCACATGGTGATTAATATTATATGGACAAGCATTATGTATATGTAAAAAACATAATTTGTTTGAAAATTGAGGGCGCCCTCCCCGGGAAATCTCTGAGTCAGCCTTTAAATGAACCATTGGCCTAAGTATAGTATGTCTGCCTAATTTTGCTTGCAAATCCAATCTACTCTGGAAGAAATTCATGATTTTGTATTTTTGTCCATAAACAGACAGAAATTACAACACGGTGACCTATGGGACACCATGATACAAACAATTACGAAATGTCTGTAAGTTGCTCATAACATCAAAATGCACGGTCAAAATCAACTGAAATTTTAGAAATAACCATTTCTCCAGGATATCTATTGATCCATAAATAAAAATAAAGGTGCCACGATCACAAAATGCATAATATCCAGGTCTGCAAAGTGGCCCACCCAGGGTCTATTCTTCAGACTATGTATAGTGCCCCCCCCCAAAAAAAAAAACATGTCTGCTGCCTGGGTATATGGTATGATCCATTCAGCTCTTCCAGAAACTGATACAAGTGTAAAGTAACAGTTACTCTATTTTTTAAATGATTTTCATGAGTGGTAAGGGCTATTTAGGCTATTCACAATACATTCTTCACTGGAGGTGGGAAACATTATGCAAACATTTAATTACTTTAATGTTAAGAATAACATTGTATTTTTGATTGCAATAAGAATAATGTTCTATTTTCGATTGTAAGAAATGGGTTGAAAACATTTCATCACCAGTACAATTCTTTTTAAAATTTCTCCCCAAGTCCTTATTTCTCTCCTCACCTTTTCTTCATCCCATTTCTATCTCTATTCCTTACCTTTTCTTCACCTCTACCTCTTCTATCTCGGCTTCCTCATTATGAAATATTATTACATACCTCAGCAAGACATGTTGAAAAGTCTGTCCTTTTTGTCCAAATTCCCGTATCCCGTAATCCGTCAAGTGTTTGTTTAGATTAGATATATTGTTTGTTTTTGTTTGTTTGTCTGTGTTCTTTGTATATTTACCTATGTAATATTATATATCACCCTTACTTGTATCATTTTTGTAATATTGAGTATATTTGACTTGTATGTATTACAGGGCCAGCAATAACCATAAGCCCTATCGGGTTGTCCATTACTGGTCCTAGCATATCATATCCCTCACGAGTTCATCTTATTATAGTCTACAATTGATTCTTTATGTATTATTATATAATATACTGTATTATACATTTCTGTCACGTTCGATATGTTATGCTGAATAAATTTAATCTTGAATCTTGAAATTGGATACTCATCCACAAGCAGGAATGCTAATTATTTCATTGGAAACTTTATGACTTTCAACCTGTAATTGTGATATATTCCTTATTGCCACCTTTAGAAGTTAAAGATTGATTGTGAGATACGCTGTTTCGTAAAATGATTGAATGAGATATACATATCCCTGTAATTTATATTTCCACATGCTTGTCGAGATTGGCAATGTTTCTTGCATCACAGGATATCTGTATAATCAGAAAATGTTGGAAATTACAATCATACCATTGGCCTATATTTTTCCTCTGAACCCCGATTGTATTTCATTTTTTTAAATGTTGGGAAATCATATATGAAATAGCATGTGTAATAAATCCACCCTTTTTGGTTCTAAAAATGACTAGAGGTGGCCTCAGAGTGCATCTATAAATAAGACATTTTCAGAGCCCCAATCAAGGCCCTAAATATGGTAGCAACACGGTATAGAATCCGCGCTATGCGTGGTAAAGAGGATGTCTCATTTCAGAACAGGCTCTACCTTATAGTCAGGTGGAAGTTTGCACACACAGCCTGAAGGATGGAAATGGAGTACAGACTTTTTCTATTGATACATTTTAGTTTATTAGGACCTAAGCTAATGATTTTTGAAGGGTGTGCGAAATTTGGTGCAGTGGCATTTTTGAAAATCCAGTATGGCTGCTTCCATGTCCGAAATCACTCAAAATCCCTAAGTATTTCTGATAGAGACAATTTTGTTTGCGGAACTCCGGTGTTTTTAAAGCGGCACTGGCACATTTTCACAAAATAGGAAATTTCTTAAATTTGCTCTCAAATGATAGTCTAGGCCATTGGAAGAATAGAGATACATTTTACACATAAAAATAACATACTCAAAAAACAGATACGGATGTTAATAAGGAGGTTAAAGACAGCCAGGTAATTTGTAGGCTAACTTTTAAGTTTTTCATAACTTTAATCAACAAATGTGTATATGAATATCATAGACTTGTACTCATTGATAATAAAACCACAAAGGTCACAGATCGGACAAACGGTGCATGCCATGGGAAACATAAATATGGCGTGCGTTTTCTTGTGTTAAATGCTATGTCGCCGGCAACATTAATTATGAAATCGTTCTGTTTACCCATAATGACACTGATTTGGTCTTAATCATTTCAAATGAGGGCTAATGTACATAAAACCTTTACAACCACGCAAAAATATCAAATTTGAAAAATCTTGAGGCGCCTATTTTGCAAAGGTGCCAGTGTCTTTTTAAAAGGCATTTCATGATCACGCCTTGTCCCCCCGACTTATCTCAAAAGAGTTGAGATTTTAATATCATCAGAACTATAACATAGTAATCATGGTGTGTGCTCAATATCTTACGTGCAAATTCGGTCACGTCTGTAAGGGAAATTTCCCAATTTTGAATTTTCTGTCAGTAAGTGGACAGAATTATAGCACAGTTGGCCTATTCGGGACCGTGGGAAAGAGCATTTGCTCATAACACAAACACCGCAAAGTCGGGATCAGCTAAAAAGTTGTGAAGAAGCTTTTTTTCAAGAATATCTAGTCTTCTTCTTATCGTGTCAAACACTGTGGTTCTCAAAGATGATAAAGCAAGGATGGGTTTTTTTGAGATGATGCAAAGCGTATGGTGCTTCAATGAATTCCGCAAGGAAGGTCCGTGTTTGGCATTGTTGCTCCAGCAGTGGGCAGACCAACAAGAGGTTTCCATTGTCTGTGGTTTTGTTCCACAACCACAGTAGTATCCTGATCTGGCTTCCAGATAGCCCCACTCTGCATGGAAACCTTAGATAAGCCGAGTTTATGGTTATAAATCTATTGATGCATCGCCAATTCAGCCCATGAGGAGTCGCCTCCAGGTGGGAGATGCTCACCAGGTTAAATACCGATAGATGTTACTGGTTGAGAAAGTCTTCTTTCCACAAGGTGACTCTATAACCTCCTTAGAACTGTTCAAGAAGGTGGACTTTGCTTAAGAAAACTACTCAAATTAAGGAGGGTTGCAGCAGGTTCTGGTATCAACACAATTCTTTTTATTTGGGTTTGCTTAACATTGGATACTTGGCAGATGCGCTCTTGCATGCTCCCTACGCTTCGAGGATGTCTGGTTGGAGCAATTCCTGCGAGGGTGTACAGTTTCCGTTTGTGTATGGAGGAGGTCCGGTAAATCTAGGAACAATGAATTAAACAGAAGGTGCTTGAATCACAAAATGACCTTTAATCACGAAGTAGTGTTAGTAATGTAATTTTATCTTAAAAAAATACAAAAGACGCTCAAAAGTCAATTAAGCGCTTGGAGAATCATAAAATGATCTTAATTCCTGCAGCTATATTATAGATACATCCTGAACACCTAAAACAATCTGTAGGTGTTGAATAAAACTAGGTGACATTGAACACACTCTGCAAGCGTTATTTTAAAGAGACATGAGATTTCCAGAAAAGAAGCACCCCAATTTTTCTCGAAACCTAGGTTTTGAGCCTATTAATTAGCTTATTGTAATCAGGTAGCAAATTGATTAGGAAGGAAAACCCAATGTTCTCTCATAAACTTGTCTTATGTTGTCCAATTCTTTTGAAATTCGCAGGTATGAAAGAGTAGTAGTAAGAACATTTCTTTGACAAAGTTATGTTGTGGATTTGAAAATTCTGAGGATGTTGCGGTTTTTGGGGCATTTTGTTCGTCCTTTTGTTGTTTGTGGGCATGAATTGTGTTGGTAGGCAAAGATTATGCTGAATTGTCTGTGGTCCTACAATTTGATGCATGCTGTGTGAAGTAGCTGAAAGCCATGCATTATCAATGAAGGCCTAGAGAGGCATTGCATTTAAGCCTAGTCTGATAAACACTTGGCAGTAAATTTCATGCTTATCTAGGTAGAGATAGTTATGTTATTGCCCGAAGGGTAGTTTGTTATTGTTTTCCACCCAATATCTTCCCAGTGTCTAAAGTTCCATGGGCCTTGTACCATGTGTACTTTACACCTCATTCCCAAGTTGCTCCTGTGCTTAGTTATGCAAGTATCATTCACAAATTGCATGTTCAACCACTGGTTCAAAAAAGCTACTATTAATAATAGTATATGGCTTGCAACGGTGTTTAACTTGAAACAGACCAAATTCTCTCACTTCATACCAATCAATAATAATGGCCTTACGAACACACAGCTACCTAAGAGCGAATATTTAGCCCATCCACAATGCATCAGTTTTTGGTACATTTCACATCAATAATCCCATGCATGATCCCGGCATGTGATCCCACAAAAATCCCATTTGTAATACATAAAACTTGACCTTTTTCGACACCCATTCCTGAACACAAAACAACTAGTACTTTAAAAAATTAATATATGAGGTTTTGTGCCTCCTTAAACTTTCTTACACTGCCCTAAATTACTGACTATGTAGTACAGAACATTATAGGCACATTGCAATTATTATGGGATAGTTCAAAACACCCTTGCTACTATGAAGCAAGTTAAAATGCAACCACTGCTTTATTTCTTGGAACTTGCAATGATGAAACTAAACTGTAGCTTGTCACATATTACTGATGTGAAATTGTTTTGCTTTTTCATATTTGTTATGGGATAAACAAGGTGTAAAAACTAGTCTGGTATAATAAGTGTGGTAAAATTAGCCCAATTTGAAGGTCGATGGTTGAAATCGGTTGTATATTAATCGAGTTATATTGATATTATTTGTAATTTATATTAAGTTGACATTTTACAATCCTCTGTATCAACACCACAAGTCATTATGTTGACAGTTGACAAAATACAGGGATTGTCCTTGGTCATGTAAATTGCCACCACAGTGGTTGGACCATGGACTTCCAGAAATCATTTCGTTCAGTGATATATCACCATTGCAAAGGTGAGTACTACCACAAATTTTATAATGTGTTATTAGACATTGACAATAAATGTAGAAAGTGAAATACAGGTTAAGTGGGGGGGGGGGGGGGGGCGGGGGGGTTCAACACAAAGGACCATATAGGGACGTGCCACAGACATCGGTCCCATTTTCAGCACCTTCTGGTATATCAATGGACCCTTTTTTCATGCCAATTTTGGTATAGCAATGGGTCGTTTTTTAAAAATTTTCCTGAAATGTGGAAAAGTAGCCGGCATTTCTCTCAATCTGAAGCCAAATTCCAAATTTGCTTAAAATGTCAAAATTTTGCAGTGAAAATGGCAAATTGGGGTTAAATTTGGCCTAAAATTTGCATTCCTGGTATAGCTATGGGTCCTACTTCCAGGAGCGTGGGAGGCACATTACCTACCCAAACCAGTAGTTGGGGACCCGGGACCCCCCCCACCCACCACCCCCCCCCCCCCCACGGGGGTAAGTTACGGTAAAGGAAACAAATTAAGAGAATGAAGAAGTTAGGAATTATCCCATTAAAGTGGTGTAAAAAGATTCACACACCAGATTGGACAAACTCCCTGTATGCAGGTCCACATGGAGCTGTCTACCGATTGTGAAAATATCGCGACTTAAAATATTATACCAGCACAAATATTTGTGTTCAGGGGTGAAGTTGAAAAAGCAAATAAACAGGTTTTCCTAAGAATTTTTGCCATAAAATTTGCCATATTTTGTGGTTTCGGGTAAGTTAAACTGTACATTAATACACTGTAATTGCATAAAGTTTACATAGATTGGCCATTGAATAGCATATGTCACTTGAAGCTCATTGTCAAGTGAAAATTAATTTTAAAAAAATACTAAAGCCAGATTAATGTGGTATATTTTTGTGGAGTTCCCATCATAATTAAATTACGATGACAATGAAGTAACAATTTCACTATTGCATGATTAAAGGCGCATTGTTTATTATACACATAAAAATAAAATTTTTGATGTTCATTTCAGGGGTGAAATTAATACTCTGGTATGCATTATAAAGGATGTAAAAACACCCGGCTTTAAAAATGGGACGCCCTTTTCTGAAAATTTTAAAGGGACCCTTTAAATAGTAAACAGCACAGTGCAGGTAAGGTACATTTCAGATATGCAGGGCCACTTCAATCAATTAAGGTGCATTTTGTGCTCTAACCCTCATTTTTGTTTATGGTTCAGAGATATCCCGAGAAAAGATGAAAATTCCAAAAATTCAGTTGATTTTGATGAGGCGGTTTGATGTTATAAACAAATGTTTATATCACGGTGCCCCGAGGCCAAGCACTGCCATGTATAATTTCTGTCCTTTTATCGGACAAATACAAAAGACTAATTCTTCCGAGTAGATCGAATTGCAAGTTATGATTAGGCAACATGCTATACTTTAGGCTAACGGGTCAGGTGATGTAAAAATCGCAAACTCCTTTGGGTAAAGTCAAGGGGATGCGACTGTGATCGCGAAAAGCCAATGTGTTGAAGTGTTGCGTTCGTGTGATTATGACTTTCAATAGCATGTTATTAAATAAATACAGTGTAAAGAACAAAAAGATGTAACCTTTAAATTAGCTGGAAAAAAAAAACTAGCTGAAAAACAAGAACTTGTTAGGCTAATAGAGGAATTGTATGTAAATGAAGCAATTGTGAAAACAATTATCATCATCATGGAACTTATATTAGTAATTATTTAGAAGTACATATGATGGAATATTCAAAGAGGATAATATATAAAAATAATATATAACGGTACTTTAAAGGATGTTGGTTGTCTTTGAATGGCATCATATTATAGGATACTGCATCATTGATGCTTCGGGTTTACAGATTTGGAAATGCTTACCAAATGTATTAGAATCAACACCTGAAGTGAATAAGCCAAAGATTTAGTAGTTTCTGTCATGCACGGCAGGAAAGTCAAAGCATGGTTTTCTATGGGGAACGCTTACAATAGCAGGCAAGTTCAAACAAGGTTTGTGGTTTTCTTTTGACTGTTTGTCAATAAAGCTCCAAACGTTCTCGGTAGGTGGTTACAACCGATCCAGTGAAATTGAGAGAAAATTCATATCCTAAAAAAAATCTCCTCCTGTCACTTTAAAGCGGCACTGGCACATTTCACAAAATATGAAATCTTCTATTTGTCTCAAATGATAGTATAGGCAATTGGAAGAATAGAGATTACATTTTACACATAAAAATATTACAACTCAAAAAAGATAGAGATGGTAATAAGAGGTTAAAGACAACACGTTATTTGTAGGATAACTTTCAAGTTTTTCATAACTTTAATCAACAAATGTGTATATACATGAAGATCATAGACTCTACTCATTTCTATTTAAAACCACAAAGGTCACAGACCAGTCAAACAGGGGAATGTAATGGGAAACATGCCAACGGCATTGCGTTTCTGTGTTAATGCGTTTACGTCTCTGCTGAATAATTCGTGGTAACATAATTATAAAATCGTTATGTTAACCAAAAGAATCTGATTTGATCTTAATCTTTCAGGTGAGGACTAATGCATATAAAAGCTTTACAACATGCAAAAATTTGAAAAATCTTGAGGATGCACTATTTTTCAAATGTGCCAGGTCTCTTTTAAAATACCTTAGAATGTAGTGTAACACATCCGGAACATAATTGTATCTTAATTAAGTGGGTGTGTACACACGGTAACAATCTCATTGAAATAAGCAATTTGCAGCAGTGTGTACGGTGTTTCATAGTGTATAGTTATTCTGTGAGTTGTACCATGAGAGTGAGGATGCAGACACATTGTATGGTGGCCATATAAAGTCACCCAGCTCAGTGCATTTGCTTCAAGTATCTACAATGTATGAGATATGTGTGAGAGGCCCATCTGCCTGTGTCCAATATACAGGCGTTCCCAAGAAATAAGTTCCCTCCTAAAAGTTGAGGACATTTACGTGCATAACTTCACTTGGAACTAGATGTTTAGAAAAGTTTTAAAAAGTTTTAAAGAGGAAACATTTGCTCGCCACAAAAGTCGTTGCTTTCACAAAACACATTTGCATCAAAAACATTCCCTGTTTCCAAAAATGGATGTTGTCAATTTACCGTATTCAAGGACTGAAGTAAAGAATTATCAATTTACAACAACGATTTCATTTCCTTTCGTTATAGCATTGCGGTCTGAAGTAAATAAGCTTACAAAACTTAACGCCATAGGCAAACAAAATAAACAGACAAATCGCGGTCCCAAAAAGGAGATGGGATTTGTGAGCAACACCAGGTGAAATGTGAAGCAGATCGAACGATAAAGGAGAACGCTAACTCTGGCTCAAAAACGTGGTTGAATATCCAGCGAACATGGAAACCACATTCATCAACAGAATATCAGCCAATTGGTAAACAGCATGTGTAAAACACTACAATGATGTCATCAGTGCAGAGAAGGAAAAGGTGACTATGAGTCTCACCCTGAATGGCAAAACAATAAGCTGATTTTTGATTTGAATCATGCATTTCAAATATCTACCTCTTTCATTCATGTAAAAGAGCAAAATTATGCAAGAAAATGACTTTATTTGATACGGATGAATGTTGTTTGTTTTCATGCATATTTGTCTTGGTTGTTTATTTGTTTTGCCTATGCATCAAGTTTTTTAAGCTTATTACTTTCAGACGCAATAAAGAAAGGACCCAAAAATCTTGTTGGCAAATGGAGAATTTCTTGCCTTTAGACCTTTGAATACGGTTAAAGTGCACTTGTTCTGACAACATATTTTTTGGAAAAAAGCGAGTGTGTGTTTAATGCCAAAGTGTTTTGAAAAGCACAACTTGGTCGCAGGCAAATGTTTTCCTCTTTAAAACTTTTTAAAAGGTCTAAACATCCAGTTCTAAATGTCTCGTGAATTTTAGGGGGGGGGAACTTATTTCTTTTGGGGACCCCTTAGCTCGCTGTACTCCACATGGGTCAGACTTTGCAAGAAGAATACTTACATTTACCACAAAAAAAATCGTGGCCAGCATGGAACACTTGGTACACACATAGCAGGCCAGTACGCCGGGGAAAAGATCCACTCATGGCAGATTTTTTTGTAAATGGTCCCAAATGAAAAATTCTGACCAAAAAAGTCCCACATTTTGGGGATGATGAAATGTTCAAAAAGACACCTTTTAGGGTGTTTATCCACTTTTTCTAAGTCCAGCACCCCCCAAATAAATCCTGCATACGGCCTGCAAGTAGCAAGGTGGTATATGTATGAGCGCTATTTGCGCAGCCCTGTAAATAAGATGCAAGCATGTGCTGTGGTCTTACGCTGAATGCTTTATGTACGCAACAGTATCTAATACACTGATGGCCACGATTCTGCGGAATCTGTATAGTAGCTATATTGATCTGAATCTTACAATGAAATAGAGGACTTGTATTTTATTACTCATCAAGAGTGTGGCACCTGAGGAAGGCGTCATACATGGATAAGCTGCCCTAGCCAAATACAAATTGAGATATTGGCATGCATTATACATGAAATTAATTAATGTGATGTGATCACAAACTTAAGGGGTTTTGACGTGTTAGTGATATACTCGATTAAATTTTCCAGAAAGTGGGGATATATATGGTATTTACAGCGGTGTGATTAAGAATCTGAAGTAGAAAAAATGGGTCACGACTTTGTAGTTATACACATATAGCCCAAACAAAAAAGGTATGTTGTCACTTTATAAAACCACACAAGTGCTATGGAAAAAGTAAAAATTGACGTTTGGATTCGCCCACAAAATAAAAACTTCTCGATAACATTTTTTGTTTTTAATTCTAAATATGTTGAGCTCCCGCGATGTCGTTCTTCAAAATTTTGAACTAAAAAAAAAAGGAGGGTCACGACTTACTTTTTTCATTACACGCCGAAACAATAAAATTGGACCACTTTTGTCAATGGGCATCTTGTTGGGTGGCAAGAAAAGTCCGCGCCACATTCGGCAGGCAGCAAAGGCGTAGAGATGCGCGATTTTAATAAACGCAAACAAACGCACAGTATACGCGGTATCTGCGCACGATACCTTCGCAGCTCAAAACTAAAATTCTTCCATTTGTCCAGGACTGGGCTCCAAACAGAATGCGGAAAGGTGTAAAGCAGATTGCGCGTAAAAAACACAAATCACACGTCAAACCCTTTAAAGGCTGACTCAGAGATTTTGAAACTATTTTTTTTGTGTAGTAATTAAAAATAGTCATCTAACACTATAGATAGTCACCTAAAAATGTAAAAAGTAGAGATGAACGGATTGCCATTTTCATGAAAAGTCAACATTTATAACGCATGTAAAAAAGTCCCATAGGATACCGTGATAACAAAAATTCCAGATCCGGAATTTAACAAAGTTGTGATTTTCTATATGAAGGATTGAATTGAAATTCAACACAGTGAATTAGTAGATGGGACAGCATTATGTATTGCAAAAACATGATTTGTTGAAAAATGAGTGCGCCCTTCATCGGGAAAATCTCTGAGTCAGCCTTTAAATTGAGAAAACCGAGATCTGAAAACATTTTACACAGTTCAAAGAGGACACTACACATTTGAAATAGTGTGCCCTCAAGATTTTTCAAAATCCATATTTTTGCATGGTTGTAAAGCATTTACATAACTTAGCTTCACAATACAATGATACAACCAAATCAGCACCCTTATGGGGCTAAAAAAAAAAATGATTTATAATTCAGCAGATGACAGCAATGGTGTGTTTAAAAAAAAGGCTGGACTCAGAGATTTGACGTATACAATTTTTGGATATCAATTAAAGTAGCAACTAAAACTAAAAGTAATGCTCAATTCCAAAGTGAGCTGGAATAGGATTTTGCAAAGGCATTACTGTGCATATAAAAAAATTCCAGATCTGGAATTTTATAACAAAGTTGTGATTTTCGATATGAAAGACATCGATTGAGTTCAGCTATTTCACACACTGATTAGCATATGGACTTGTAAGCATTATGTTTATGCAAAATAAAATGATTTGCTAGACAATTTAGGGTGCCTTCCTCGGGACAAAATCTCCGAGTCAGCCTTTTTAAAACAAGAAAACATGCCGGAGTTGATTCCCACAGCATGCACACTGTTGAAGGGTCTTTGACCTCTTTCTGATTTATATCAATGAGTAAGAGTCTATGATATTAATGTAATGGACACATTTGTCGATTAAAGTTACACAAAACTGAAAAGTTAGCATATATAAAATTACATGGATGTCCTTATAGCTTCTTATTATGTCCCTCTCTGTTTTGGGGATATGTTTATTGTATGTTTAAAATATTCTCTGTATTCTTCTAATGGTTTTGCATTGACTATCATTTGTGAGCAAATTGACAGAAAATCCTATTTTGTGACAACTCATGCATATAAAAA
>JAMKCH010026667.1:0-27400 GCA_023653785.1 Ophioderma brevispina
TATAAACTATACCTTTTGGAATCCTTGTAACCAGACAGAATATCACGGTGTGCTTCTCAACACAATCGAAACATTTTTAAAAATTTCCCCTGTGTAACCTTGAAAGCCACCTGGCGGGGCCATGAAGGGGTGTGGCAAGTGTTACATCATGTTTTTTTTTGATTATTCCAATTTTAAAGTACTTGTGTACTAAAATTCACATTTTATCCAAGATTGCCACACTCACATAAGATCTGTGCACTACAGTCCCTCACTAGATATTGCATAAAGAATATCAAAGAAAAAAATGTAATTAAAAGGACAATTGCAAAGAAAAACACATGCAAATTACAGTACTAGCAAGAAATGTTAATAAGATACATTGTCAATAGTACCTCAGGCTACAAACACAATTAAAAGTCAATAGGGTGCATCTAATGCCCTCCTCATGTCAACTACTTTTTTGTCCTGACTTAAAGTGTGCCACATGTAAAAATAACATCTTCCACCAAAATAAAATTCATTCGGATGTCGACAAGGTGGACTCCATGAGTTTTGTACACGAAATTAATAGAATATTTGTTTTGACAAAAACAAAGTGATGATGTCATTGTTGATTTGGTCAGAAATTCTCACCGGAGGACTTCATAGGTATAGATAACAGTTTTACAAGAAGTTATCAACGTCGTTCTCATGGTAGCAATGCACACAAAAAAGCCAAAAATGACACATAGGCCTATACTAGCTTGTAAGTAGTTTGAAAAGGACAAGTGAATTGTTGTAACTTCAAAAACTTTGGAACCAGTGACATTAATGGCAAATTAGTTGTTAATTGTGCTGCGTTTGTTTTATACAGTCATGGTGGCCAATATATAAATAGCGGAGCGGCCGAGCTTTGAAAACTAGAGCACTTTTCGGGTTACCCGCTATCGGTACAACAAAACACAACCACCCTTTTTTTGGAAGGATAATATATGAATTAAAGGCAAAAATGAGGTTGGGTTGAAATATTCGGTGGCAGTGATGATTGTTAGGACCGAAAATGCATTTTTTTTAAATTATTTTTTAAAGTAGAAATATTAAAATGTTTTTAGGCCTATGGTATCCTTTTGTTATTGATATAGGTTTAACATTGCCCTAAAGGGTTCAGGTAGTACTCGTGGTGGTGACATGGGGTAAAAAAGATTTTATTTTTTAGGAAAAAGGTGATTTGGGGGCTAAAATTCTAGAGATTGATAAATGTATAAAACAGAAATCTAGAATATAATGTCAGAGATTGATAGGATTGCATCATGATTAAAAAGTTTTTAGACTCAAAAACGTGATTTTTTTACCCAAAAAACAACCCTGCCACCAAAGTTTTTGACCACACCATCAATTTTTTTAAATTATGTATTACTTCTTGCGAATAGAAGTGTTGGCGTGTGTTGAACCGACGGGAGGGGTTGTTCGACATTTGGCGAGTCCAATACCGCTCACTAAAAGGATATTTCGTGATCCACTGCATCTTCCCCCCCGACTTATCCCTCAGAAGAAATTTGAGATTTTCATATACCATCTGAACTGTTCACATTAGTAATCATGTGTGCCAAATCTTACGTTCAAATTCGAATGTTGTATAGACATTCACAATTTTGTCTTTTCGTCCGTAACGACGAAATAGAGCACAAGTGGCTATGGGGAATCGGTGGGAACGAGCATTTGCTCACAACGCAAAACCGCAAAGTCGGGATCAGCTAAAAAAGTTTGTGATATAAGCTTTTCTCAAGGATATCTAAGTGAGCATGAATAAAACAGAAGGTGCGGGAATCACGAAATGCGCCTTAACATAATAGCAGGCAACTCTTTTGTCCCTTTCAATTTATGTCAATATGGGAAGCCAGAGGCATTTATTTTCAATAGAAGATAACACATGTATAAAGGTTATTGAACATGTTATGTAACACTGATTCGGGTCAATCAAATCTTAGTTTCGAATACGCGTTTAAATTGCGAACATACAATTTGTGCAGCACTTAATGAATGAGAACGTTTTTAACTCAGGGACTGGCAACCAGACATTTCATTCTTAATGCGTTCCCGGCGTACAGTGCAAAATACCATGATACTGCAAATGTCACGAGTTGTTGGTGCCATGTGGGACTAAGTCTACCCATATGAGTCACGCAGCCCCCCTCCCACTTTAGTCCCACACCACCAAGCGAACAAACTCCGAGCTGGAACGATTTCTCCCTTTCCCCCCTAGCACCATGCTAGCACTTATATCTCATCTCCCTGCCTCAAAAACCGTAAAAATTACTAACCTTTTTGCTATATTAGCTTGGTCGAAATAATCAATATTAAAAAAACAGCTGATTCATAACATTTACACTACGCTCACTTGCATTGGTTGCTCTGTACGTTCGTACAACTATAAGAACGCATACCCGCATTGCATCATACACCTAGCTGAAGCCCATGGATACTGTTCTTTTCAATTAAAAAAAAATTGCACTCGTTTCAGATCACTGCAAATTAAGGGAACATAAAAAATTTATCTGACGTCAAAATTTGCCGCTGCACTTGGTGTAACATTTCATAGAAAATGGTTACCATCAATAATGATAACATTTTAATAAACTTCCTATTTTACTGATTTTGTTTGAGAGGATTATATTATCCTTTTGTTTACTTTAACTTCGTCTTAATAATAATAATAAATAATAGCAAGATTTATATAGCGCCTTATGCTATTGGCCCTCTAAGCGCTTTCCCAAATGTTTCCCCGCTGATCACTGGAGTCACTTTGGCCCAAACATACCATAAACCCTTTTAAGAATCATTTCAAGGGATGCATCAGATCAGGATCAGCGCGTTCCCTATCAGCAAACTAACATCGAGATACACCATCGCAGCCGGGAACCAGCTTCCCCAAATATCGCATGGGTAAATCGAAACACTAAGCGGTTATCTTGTCCAGGGAATTAGTGGTTTGTCTTTCAGGGTTTGTTTACGACGGGGGAATTTTCACATCAAATCAGGTTTGACGTCTCAAAAATTGGATTAGATGAGGATTATTATTACGGAGGGTTGACAACTGTAAAAACGGAAGCAGGTAAAGTGAGCATGAAATCCCCTAAAATTAGCGATGATGGTGGAGAAAAACAATTTTTTTATAAACACTTTGGTTGGTTCCTGGTGGTGTGATTAGGCCAGTCTCCTATCCGATACAAGTAAGAGGCCCTCCCACCGTTCCGCGTTTAAGCAATATTGGCACATTTTGTGAAGAGCGCCCCGGCTCCCCCAAGTTTCAAATTTGATATTTTTGCACAGTTACTTTGGTCTTGTCTAGGAAACTATACCTGCGAACGATAAAAATGCTGCTAAAAAATGCTATTTATCACAAAATAGTCGATTTTGTAATTAGATTGGACCCCCCAGGTGGGACTTAACGGCAGAGCTGGTAAATGCTACGTTTAATGTCCGTCCATGAATGAAATAGTGCCACGCGAGGAATAACCTCTAAGTTGACTTGCCTGAACTCTTAAACCACTAATGGATGAGCGTAGACACGTACTGCGCGTATTTCCCGGCTATTTCAACATTTGAAGTTCCGTTTCCTCAGCCGTTGAATTATTATCCGTGGATCCCGATAATAATTATTCTAGTACAACCAAAATTCCTGTCCTTCGTTTGTGACACATAGACTTTTCGAGCTTAACCATTCCACAGGATAGTTTTTACAATACACCGCCCGTTTATCAATGCAACCGTGTAAAATCTTCCAAATGTTTTGAAAAATTGGGGGCGCTCTTCAAAAAAATGTGCTAATTGCTTTAAATAGACTAGCATTGGGTCGAGCCTGGAATATGGGATTGCTGATTTGAATTCACTGTTGCTGTTAGGGATAGTAAAATCTTCTGCTTTGAAGTGCACAAACTTGTGAATGAAACCAACAAATTGAGACACAACTTTTAGTTTGGAATTTTGTCATTATTACCTAGAAACAGCCTTTATTTATACGTAATTTAACGTAAAAACATGTCGAATACTACTGTAATTAAGGGGTCCATGCCCGACGATCCGCTAATATCCTCGTCCCCAGAAGCCCCAGATTTTACCGAAAGTGGTCAACATTTTGGTATCAGAAGAAAGCTACAATTATTTCCTCATTTTACCCTGTGAAATCTTAGAGCCCAAGGATGTTTGGTTTTAATTATGAGCGAAAATGTGCCTATTTTGGTCGACCAATATTAATGTACACAGTACTCATGGACTGTTACAAAATCACGTTTTTTAGCTCTCGCATCAAACCGGGTTGAATATCGGCGCGAACTTTACATATAGGGTGTGTGAAGGCCAATCTATAAGATGAAAACTTGATATCCTAAATTATCGGCCATCCCCTTTAATATAATGCCAGACATCAATCATGAACCTTTAATGTGAAACAAATGCATCAGTTTCGTGCTACTACTTTTTGTCGTAATCTGGTATTGTACAATGTAGAATCGAACATTGCATGGAACCTGGTTTTCTCACGATTGCCCTTTTTAATGTAACTTCTTGAACCAGTACAAAGGACCGAATCCCCTAGGTGTGAATATCTGACTATAACATTGCTGAACAAATTAAAGTTGTGCCTGTTTACTACAGGGGTAGGGCACAAACCTGCTCGATTTAGGCATCTGGGAATTCCAAACGGTAAGTTGTGAACGCGGCAATCTCTGTCCCAGTGACATTACACAGCACCATTTAAGATTAGTTCAATGAATCTTAGTAATCATCATGATAATTTTGGAATAATTATTGACTTTCAAAATCCGTCGGGGTTAGTGGATTAACCCCACCCCCGATGCGCAGGGGATCCCATGGGGAGGGCGCTATACCACATCATATACTGGGACCAGGGCAGGGGGACTGTAGCAAACAGCAAATAAAAGCAAAGCAAAGGATGCTAGCACGATTACCATTGTGAGGCGCTTATACTACATCGTACAGGTTGGTGCAAATAAAAATAAAGTGCAACGCCTTGATGAAAGAAAGGCTAAATACGGATTTTTAAAGCCTTTAGCTTGTGTAAAATTCCTTCCAAGCGGCCCAAATTCTTTTATGTAAATGGCAAGGTTCCCAAAACAGATGAGTGGTGATGTGAAGACCAAAACAAGCATGCAAGAATGTTCTTCCGATGTTCCTAAAAATTGTAGGGGATACCGCGCAGCACAAGGTAAGAGAAGGGAGCGGGGGAGGCCAAAACGACCACCCCACCCCACCCAAAAAAAGAAAAAAACAAAAAAGAAGACAAAAAAAAAATAGAGCAGAAAATTAAAAAATTACATAAAAACAGTAAAACGAAAAAAAAGTCGTACCCCCCCCCCCCCCATATTTTTTACCCCCCCCCACCCCCCCCCTTGAAAATTCTTCGTAACCGCGCGAAGCGATGGTGCGCCTTGCGCCTGACGGCGTTAAATGTGCCTATTAATAATTCCCGCCGTTTAGACTAAGCGGTTTTTGTGACTTTAAAATGTCAAATAGCCTGTTTTTAAATTGGAAAAAAATACAGCGCAGATTGTCTGCAGTGGATAACCTTTGTTGGTAAATTAGAACACAGTTTATTGTTTAAAAATGGTGCAAAACTCAGAAATTTGTGTAAAAGCACCAGGGTTTGAACACTTACCCTTAACATTTAACAAACTCCCTCTTATTGCAGAGCTAGATTTAGGGAAGGGAATAAACGTCAAGACCCCGTCTTTCTGATTATTACCTATAGCAACGAGTTTTTTAGAGAGTTACCGGTAGGCGTTCATTAGATCCCATTGATGCAAATGAGTTATTGCTATTATTCGTCAAACGCTACTGCCAAAACGCCAGAAGAATGGGGAATCAAGTTGTAATACCTCATTGGCCTTCATGGGAAATTCTATATGACACAGTCTACCGTTATCTCTTGGTAGGATCCTGCTCTTGACAGAGTATTGCGAACCAGCACGAAAAATGTTTGGTCTTTGATTGGAAATTAAGCTCGCTATCTGATTGGAGAATTGCTGTATAAATATGTCCGCGAGAGATTTTAAACTTCAGTTTGATTGGGCGGAATCTTTGAAGGACGGATCATTCAATGGCTAAAATTGGACTTACAGTACTAACAGCACATTTTTGAAGAGCGCCCCCATTTCCAAATATTTGAGATTGTTTATTGTTAATTTGGCTGTTAAAACTATACAGCCTGTGAATGATAGAGGCTCTAAACTCTCTATTGTCTCGCAAACATAAGCAATTTTTTGTAATTAGATAATTAATATCGGAAATCTCCGACAATAATTTTCAACGTTTGCTGGGAAACTCCCTTCCATTATGAAATAAACCGTGAAATGGCGCAAGTAGGCCTATGTTTCTACGCTCAGTCCCATTTTTGTTCCGTCGGTTCAGAAGTCAAGATTAGAGTAAATATTCTTGAGGTAGCATTATTTCACAATGACATAACTTTAACATTTCCAACACTGCAGTTAAGTACAATGGGGATCCCTAATTGTAATTTACAAAATCGCCTAGTTTTACAAAATAAATACCATGTTGAGCATTGTCCCGTTCGCAGGTATAGTTACTATCTTATGACACACCATGCAAAAAATACAAATGTTTGAATATTGGGCGCGCTCTTCAAAACAATTGTGCTGTTATTGCTTTAATTAGAACGGGGAATGGCATTACGTTGTGACAAAATGCTACACTACTTACTGATGAAATCATTATTCAGTCGTCTCTACCCTTGTTGAAATTTTCTCCCTTGAATTATCAATTGTTTTGTACCGCTCGGGAAACGTCTTCACCTTAAAGTCTTGATTGAGATATTTATCGAACATATATTAGGAGTGGGCTCTACAGGGGTTTAAAATAATTTTTTTTGTCATTTTATTTTGCAACAGTTTTTTTGTATTCCATTTACGTCTATCTCAACATGACAATGACAAAATTTTTTCCGCTTGGGGTCTAGAAAAAAGTGCGCCGGGCCAAAATCCAAAATGGGCCGCCGTTTTTCTCCCCTGAAAATTTCACAGTTTCCGCCATAAACTTTGTCCATTTTGTGGGTTTTTCACTTGTTTGTGTCTCTAACCCCATGTTTTTTTTTGGTCAAGCAACTGTTGATGCATCTAAAAATAGCTAAAAGCTATCAGGTGTGGAGTGAGACACCTGTTTTTGACAACAATTTTCTGCTTATTTACCTTCATTAGCAAATGTTCGTGAAAGATGTCCCTCAATTTTTTGGCACTTGCTTAAAGAGACATGAAGGAGATTTCCAGAAAGAAGCGCCCCCACCCCCAATTTTGTTTCGAACCCGGGTTTTTTTGCATATTTGGAATACTTTCCAATGGTATTAGAGCACACTGAAGTGAATAAGCCGAATAACGCGCGTTTCTTTTATTAATAATATTCTGTCATGGCACGACAAGAAGTCAAAGCATGGTGTTCTATTGGGACAATTACCTAGGCAGGCAGTTCAAAACAAGTTTTTGCTGTTTTCTTTTTCCTTGTTTGTGCCAATAAACCTTCGGAACGTTCTTGGTAGTGTCTACAATCGATTCTGTGCCAATTTAGAGAAATTTCGTATCATAAAAAAATCTCCTCCTGTCACTTTAGCAAAAATGTGGTTTTCTCCTAGAGAAGTTCTAGTCCTGAACCACGGCCCCCTGGCACAATCTGTTGCTCTATATGTCCTTAATATCATCAGTCCTTGTTGGTCACTGCCATATTCCTCTCCGGAACCGAGCACGCATCAGGTGGTCCCACTCGGAAAGTTCATCCCCTTGTCATTCAAGTAGAACCCAATGGTAGCAATCTTTTGGTGCATAACTCTTCCCAAATAACAGCAAGTGGTTATTTAGGTTGGAACTTAGTTTTCTTGAGAGTGAGACATTCCATTCTCTGCTCTTGTCACCCTTCATGTTCCATTATTTCCGTCTCAAACATGGAAATCCCACTGCTTCTTCTGCTTGAACTAATCATCCCCCACACAGCACCCTAAGTGCTCAATCATACGCTTTTTTGGATAATTTTGTTTGACCTTGTAGAGGTCCTTGCAGACATTTGCATCACGTTGATGGGCGACTCTCTGGCTAATAGGGTTACTGTATTCACCGATTACCCTAGAGACGCAGTTAAATTCCTCCCCCAAGAAAAAGGCATTCCTTTAAAAAATTACATCTTATTTTTCAAGTAATGTTAATGATGTGTGTAGAAGGGATAATTAGAACCACATATGATTTTATAAAATATAGGCCTATGTGAGGTTATGAGTTGAAAAAACGGCCTGACAGAGGTCGGTTGTTTTTTTTTTGGGGGGGGTGGGGTTTTTTTTTTTTAAAAAAAATAGATGATGTTTAAGGAGTGATTTAATATCACTATTGTTAATATTTTAAGCAGGCTATAAACTATGAATTTGGAAAATCGGGTGGCTCTGAAAAGAGCTTTTGCCTGTAGTGTCTATAAGCCTTTTTTTTTTTTTTTTTTGGCATTCCGTGAGTCTGTTGAAGTAGTTTTTCCGGTTTTTTATTTATTAGAAGCATTTTAAAGTAGTCTTTTTTTCAGATGCCATAAAAGGACTAACCAATCCAAGATTTTATTTTTCATTAGGCAGCCAGGTTAGTGGTCTATACCTATGTGGGTACAGATGTGAATGTCAAGGTCATTCACGGTTATGGTGGGCCATAACTGTGCTTTTCTTATCTGTAAAATATTGTCAGCCTTTTAGTGCAGTAATGGAAACAGGTTTGTATTTTTTTTGTGTCATTTGGATTACTTCGGTATTGTGGTATCATTTCTGTGCATGCCTGCAAAATCCATGGGACCGCTGGACCGCCGGTCCCCACAGAAAATTTCAGCTTCCGAATTTTTTTTTTTTTTCAAATGATAATTTTCCTCCTCAATAGTGTCTTCATCCTCAGGATTTTGCCCAAGAAACATTTCCTCGCAATCAATCTGTGTCCCCGTTTTATCAATTTATCATTATTTACAGTGGGAAATGATAATTTAACCATCAGTTTCTCCAGACTTGTAACAAAAGTCGCTTATATTAATTAATTACAGAAAATATGACCACTACAAAGGTGTTAGAATCAATAGATATCTCATCAGTACAAGAGAAGTACCCAAGGAAGTACCTACATTTTTCATTGAAAAGGTTATTCTAGTTCTAGTTGTTTGCACGTGGCGTGGGTCCTCTGGGTAGCCAGCCTGTTAACAATTCTGGGAAATGTGAAAAATATGCAAAATTTTGGTAAAACATTTCCATAAAATCATATCATGGTTCTAATTATCTCTTCACACATCATTAACATTCCTTGAAATAAGGATTTTAAGGAATGCCCTTTTTCTTGGGAGAATTTTAACTGCGTCTCCATGTACAATCGTTGAATACAGCTTCACCCTATTATATATGCAAAAATTATCATAAATGTGCCTTAATTCAAAAACTGCACAATTTACATAAATTTTTAACTGCATAAATGGTATCTTGAACCCCCAAAACATAGGGTTAGACACCAAAACCACACAAAGAGACCCACAATGACAAAGTTAGGGGCCGAAATGTGATTTTTCAGGGAAAACAATCTGCCATTCTGGATTTTGGCCCGGCGCACATTTTTCTTAGACCCCAGGAGAAAAATTTATGTCATTTCATGTTTAGATAGAGTATGGAATACAAAAAACCTGTTTGCAAAAATAAAATAAAAAATCACCCATTTATAGCCCACTTCCTAATATAATTTGTTTGTGTAAAATTAAAATTAGTCAACTAGAACTGAAGATAGTGCCCTAAAATGCCCATTCCAATTGGAGATGTAAATCGGATTTTTGTTTTCATGCAATCAAATTTATGTATAGTATGACATGCCATAGATACTGTGTATAACAAAATTTCCGGATCCGGACTTTTATAACTAATTGTTTGTGGATTTCGATAATGAAGAACTTCGACTTGAGCTTAGCTATTTCACCACGTGATTAGTATATGTGGGCAGCATTATGTATATGCAACAAACCCATGATTTTTTGAAAAATGAGGCGGCCCCTCATCTGGAAATCTCTGAATCGCCCTTTCAAACATGTAATAAATCAAAAGGAATACCTCTATATCAAAAATGGTATAAGTTGAATTTCGTGCGCACTATATCTGAACGAGGGTGCACAGTCTACACCATAGTTATTTTAATGCTCATTTTTAACTTGACACAATTTTGTTAACTTATGCCCCCTAGTAATCTACCCTTTCAGGGATACCCCAAAAAATTTACACAACCCCTGTAAATGGGGGTCAATTTCATTCCACACCTACAGTAAAAGTATCTTAAACATTAACTTTGTTCTTATTTTTTTTTTGATGTGCGTTTTTTTGGTTTCCCGCGCATAGAAGGGTGGATTTTGTTATAAAATGAAAGAAATAAAAAAATTAAAAAAATTAAAAAATATCATAAATTTTTAAATTTTTTCTTAGCGCAGGGTGTGTAATTACCCTTTAACTAGCCTATTTTTTAGCGACAATCTGTAGCGCCCCTCTTGTTTCCTTGGGGTTAAATGGCATAAGGACTGGCATACGGGCTGTGCCTACTGATTTCTACACTGTTGTACTGCACTGTATGTTGCAGTCATTGCAAATTGCACGATTATGCCATGACTTACAATCGTGGATTGCTTTAATCTCATGAACATTTTGTTGTTCAAGATGGTTTATGATATTATTTGGTCCTTAAAATGCAGTCAGAATATTCATTTGTCACCTTGTATGATATTGTGAAGACAATGAAGTTGTTGTACTTGCAAGCGATACTGCAGAATTTGACAGCCAGAATGAGTAAACATTGCTAAATATTAATGAATACTTCTTGTTTAATGAAATATATCATTAAAACATGTTATCTTATTTGAAGTGGGACTGTAATAGCCAGGGGAGGGGGGGCACTCTGATTTGGTTTGGTCGGGGATGCCGATGGGTGGCTGGGACTCAACCATGGGGTATTTTCTCAGCCTAAGGGTCATTTGGTTGAAAGTACCAATTTTTAAGGATTTTGTTTCAAATATTATACCAATTTTTTCAAAATTGTGGCTTTTACCACTGTTTTGAGGCAGTTTGGGGGGAAAATAGGACCCATGGCTAATGATTTCTCATGAAAAAATGCCCATGTCTAAGGATTTCTCAGCCATATGGAAAAATGCATTCAGGTAGACAAACATTGCCAGCTTAAAAATTAATACAAAATTAATAATAACTAAAAACAATTTACATAAAAATAAAGAAATAACAAATGAAAATGAAAAAAAAAACAGTAAGGGTAAATAAAAATGAAATTAAAAAAAAACAACAACAATAAGGATATTAAAAAAACCAAAAATTGCACAAAATCAAAGTATCAAATAAGATGAAAATGAACGAAACAATAAATATAAGCATTGAAACTATAAAAAAAAGTTTACAAATAAAATATGAATACTAAAAGTAAAAACAAACAAAACAAATGACAAGTATGTAAAAAAAATAAAACTTGTATAACACAAAATACAAATATAAAAACAAAGGTAAACAAAACTTAAAATAACAAAAAATAAAAATATAAAAACAAAGGCAAACAAAACTTAACAAAAAAAAATAATAAAAAATTAGAATGACAAATAAAAATTACAATTTTTTTAAATATATCCTTTTTTTTCATGTTTGATTTGGTGAAAAGGAAAACCTGAATTGGGTACGGAAAGGTAATAAAGTGTTTTGGAAGTGAGTGATTGGCAAACACTCTTGAGTGAAGTGGAAACCTGGTGATAAGGAGAACCCTGGCGAAATATGGGAAGGAAACCCTGTGGAAGTGGACCCTGGGCCGGGGTAATTGGGAAAGGAAATCTGGGTTGTTGAGAAAGAACCAAGGGGTAGTCTGGAAAGGGACCCATGGATAGTTGGGAATTGGCCATATGTAAATGGAAAGGGTAAACTTTGGATATTTGGCATCGGTGTGAAGTTAGTGTTTAAAGGTGCCTTGGGGTAGTTTGAAAGGGGACCTGGGTTAGTTTGGAAAAGAAACATGTGTTTTAGAGGAAAGGGGTGAATCTGGGTTACTTGGGAAGGATGTTCTGTTGCAGCTGGGAAGGGGCTCTCAGACAGTTGGAAAGGGAATCTTGGGTAGTTGGAAAGGGACCCTGTGGTAGTTAGAATCTTTGATTCTCAGAAAAAGGGGACCCAGCAGTGACGGCGCCATCTCACGGGGGCATGGTGCAATTCACCCCAACATTTTTCTTCTCCCCCCGGCAAAAGAACAATGACAGATTTTCTGGCAAAAATCATCGATTTCATGCTAAAAATCACAAAATTTGGGCAAAATCAGCGATTTTGGACCAAAATTGGTTAAAAGTCTCAAAATTGTTGATGTATCCCCCACTCGAAATTTCACTTTCATCGACCCAAAAAAATCGCTTTGCTCCCCCCTAAAAAAAGTCTGGTGCCGCCACTGGGACCCAGAAATAGTTGCATTAGTAGCATTAGTAAACGTTGTCACCATGTTAAGGCCCTGGGCCCTGTCTATCTACCACATGACCCTTAGGGTGGTGACAAAACTTACTAATGCTGCATATCACGTGTGATAAGGTTCCGTGCGGATCCTTACAATCTCAATACTGGTATCCCCACCTCAAACTGCGAAAGCCGGGAACCGCGCAATTCTACTTGATATTAGGAAATGAAAAAAATGGTCACATAAACTGGTATGATTCTGTGAATGCTGTGACGGCTCTTAAATTATATCGTGACACTCTTTGAAATGAACCACAATTATACGAACTTCTGAAACGGTTGCCACTGGTTGTAAAAAAAATCAAGAGAACTCGGGGAATTTTGTCTGATCAGGAACATCCAGAAAAGTGCAGACATTTCTTTATTATGTAGTTACAATAGTAAAAATAGTGCTAAGATAATGACAAACATACAAATGAATTGTCATAAATGTGACTTAAATGACTTACAATGGCCAACAAAAGAGGGAGGTAGGGGATTGCATGGTGTCATTCTGTGATAGGAAAAGTATGTACATGATCGGTGGCAAGAATGACAAATGACCATTGTGATGATAGTAAGTGAAGGCACACCCGTTTGATACACGTGTAAATATGCTGTACAACTTTCAACCTCGTCTACTCACCACGTCTCGCCAGTGAACTTGCTCCGAGTGTGAAAAGCGTCTAGGTATTCATTTTCTCATCCTTTCTGGTTCCATTTAGCGAAAAAAATGTGAAGGTAGCACCTTCACCGGGGTTAGGGTGCCGTCCAAAGTCAACTTGGGGGGGGGGGTGGTTGCCACCAAGAATATTTATGCGGAGTATGGCTCTTAAAAACTTGGTGATTATGTAAAACTAGCATTTGCCATAATTTAGAGTGAAAACCGCATGAAAATCCGATATATTTCCTCTTTTGTTAGCGCAAAATTTGGATTCGCCTATTTTCTATGGAAAATGTAAATTTTGCTGACTCGCGGACTTGATGGAGTCATGGTGTGACACCATTATAGGTATGTTGGTACTTATTTTGTACTCAATGAAAGAGGAGGCACAGAGCTATCCACTGGTATTAACAAATAATAGCATCGGGTGGTCATAACAATTCGCGAGGGGGTGTAACCACCCCCTTGGTAATCCGAGTTACAAAAAAAAGGGCTGTGGTAAGACAAAGGTTAATGCATTGATTTCAGCAACGATGAAGTTGCCACTAAAAAAAGCAGAGATTCATCTTTCCTTGTGCGTTCCTTTCATTTGAACCATATGATAGACGTTGATACTGTGCAGAGTTGAACCCCCCACCAGGGGGGCCACCCCACCCCCCCACCAGGGGTGGGGGTCTGTGTGAAGTTACGGAAATCAGGCCTAGGATTTCGTCAGTTGTCAAGGCGATTACCTGGATATCGTAACCAAAAAAATTAGCATTGGGAATTTTAAAAAATGTACGTGTGCGCACTGGTTATATGAAAACGATGAAAACGTAAACTTTGCAAAAATGTGATGAAAATTTGACTGAAGGTCTCAATCTCAAATTTCAATGAAGTTTTTAAAGTGTTTAAAACTTACAATCCAAGGAAATTAAAATATCTGTTGAAAATATGTTGTTTTTTCGTGATTATGACACAAATCTTCGGTTCTTAGTATTATTAAAAATTGTTCACGAGTGGGGGGGACCACTCGAGCCATTCACGGATAGAGCGATTGTAAACGCTGAGTGTACTCTCTGAAAACGAAATGACGATCTATCTAAATGTTAATTTACTGAACGATAACACTACAAGGTGAACTATAAATTCAATGAACAAACTTAAAAAATCGAGTCTGAATTCGCGCTCGCTATATTCAGAAAATAGGACTATAAGCGTGGGCTACCCAGCCTCCTGTCTTATAACTTTACCTACATGCCCTTGTGTGGTAACGTGACCTTTGACCCTAATAAACAAATGAGGGGTCATTTGCACTAGACATCAAGTTGAACCTTAAAAGCCACTATCGTCATTTTTTTTCCAAAATTTAAAATGCTGATTTGGTCTTAAATCGCTAATTTGTTTAGCGTCATATTTATAGCTTATATTACTTCTTTGTGAAAAACGAACTGTAGATATAAAGCGTCTTGAATTTGCCATTTACGACTGTTTTAGACCTTAAAAAAGTGGATCCCGACCTTTATTAGTAAAACAAAGTATAAAAATCATAATTTCTTGGACAAATTACAGGCGTTGTACGTTAGCCACACTCCAGGGGGTCATTGGTCATGACCTACAATAATTTCCAATACAACAGGCAAAAAAAAAATGGACGTCGATGAAAAATACGGGGCGCGCGATTTGTTTACATAATGAAAAAATCGCTGATAGTGGCTTAAAACTTTCAATGTAGGTCAATTTATATTGTGCCTATATTTCACCTTGAACTCACGTAACCTTTTGACCTTGGCACATGGCCTTTGACCTAATCAACATATGAGGGATCCTATGGTGCAACTTTTGACACAAGTTTGGTTCCAACTGAGTGTTATATTCTCGAGGAATTCCATATAGGGGACAAGAAGGTTCTAAGTCGCATTATTTTCTTCGAATGTGCAAGTAGCCGTTTGAGAAAAAGAAAATATACAAAACCGTGATAATTTATATGTAAACGGTTACAGAATAAAGCCTTTTCACTTGGATTGGAGGTGTTACATTGAAGATGACTTAAAAAATGTTTTTGTTTTAACTCAAAAGTGGAACAGTCAACTATTTTTTTAATCAACTTTAGTCCGATGTTCAATAAGTGTTTCTTCGCATACTATGTGGAAGAATGTTGGTTAAATTTAAACAGTTGTTTAATTGAATAATCACTTTAAAAAAACCTGTTTAAACCTGCAAAACAACTGTTAAAACTATAAAACGGTTCTTCTCCGTGTATTACTATTCCAATAAATGTCATTTATTTGATAACAACTTGTTAGGATCCCTTCCATTCCTGGGTGCAAAAACTGTATATTATTCCTGGCAGAAAAAAAACAACAACACTAATTTCACTCTAATATCTTTCAAATAAAAACAAATACACAAAGTAACCCGCAAATTAACTACAGGGTGAGTCAAAAAACTTGACCCTGATTGTGTCCGCCATTTTGAATTTTTAAGTAACATGTATCTAACGTATTTGGTATCATCTGAAAGCTGGGTTCATTATCTTTAATTTACTGCAAAGATCATTCACATCGGTTAGGTATAGACCGAGCTACAGTCGTTTGAATCAAGTAGTCGGTTTTCTGCTCTGTCCACGGATTCACATTGAAATGAACGGCGTTCAGCGAAGGAAATAAGTTGTCCCAGAAGAAATCAGGCTATTTATTCACTGCAAATTCTTGATTCAGACTGTAGCTCGGCCTATACTTAACCGATTTGGAATGATCTTTGCAGCAAATTAAAGATAATGAAATAAGCTTTCTGCGATACCACATATGTTAGCATAGATATATTTAAACTTCAAAATGGGATACAATCAGGGTCATTTTTTTTTTACTCCCCTGTATAAAGCCTCACTTTACAGGGAAACGCGACCATTTCACTTTTGAGAATCCGAGTTTCTGCAGCTGTGAATCTTTGACGTTCGTGCTTAACTCGTTTGTGAAAATCTTGGCAGGCGACTGTTATTACCGCGAATAGAAGTAGTCTAAATGGTTTTTAGGAAAATACCCTTAAACATACAAGGTGTTGGCATGGCGGAAATCACGGTAGAAAAAAAATGATACTCTCATTTTTTTATTGTAACTTTGCCCCATTAAAATGCGTATTTTGTCATTTTATTCCTTTCGGGATTCTTTAAGCATCATAGCATACATAATTCAAAGTTAACCAATAACCCAATGACGCTGTTAAATCCTTCCAGTTTGAAATGGTCATGGATAAAAGGTGTATTTCTTTAACATCCAGGAGTGCCCTTTAAGGAAAAGTTTAGGGAATACTTCCGATCCTTAATGTCCTTTTATGACTATATGGTCTTCTCTTATCACCTGAATCAGAAAAATACCAACATGCATAGTATGATTTCAGAATGATCTCGTGAGTTTGCGAGCATCCAAATTTTTCAAATATCAAAACAATTATAAATTGTTTGTCATACCTCTTTGACTGCCAGTAAGTCCCCTAACATTTTTAACATTTTGAATTCCTTTCAGGACCTCGCCGGTCATAAGGAATGGATGACGCCCTCTGATTTTCAATGAAGCAGATACTTGAAACATCACATTTTAAAGGGACATGTCCAAAGGTTTCAACTTTGCATTTTTCAAAAATCCCACTTTACATAAATTCCCTAAAGACGGTTATGTAAAATTAATAATACAGGCTTCAATGGGTACCGAAATTTCAAAATTGAACCCCTTTCCTTTCCCCCCCAAGAACCACGATGCCGCTTTGCAAGGAGGTGCGTTATATTATTAAGCAATATATATAAGATTGGCAATTCTGGTTCTTGGGGGGAAAGACCTCATTTTTTGCATTTTTTTTCTGGGGTCCTGAACACTAAATGGAATTGCATAAACAACAACAACCTATTACATACATACCATGCCCACATCACTAATGTGGTAAGGTATGCTAATCAACCAAGGCTCAGTTCAGAAGGCCTTTATGGGCACATGTTACCGGCACTACCTTGCATCTCCGAGTATCATAAATCATACTACAATACAAGGTGATGTATTTGTTCAATACCATGGTGAATGAACGCTATTGACTGTGGTGCCATGGGAATGTGATTTTATTAGCTCCTAGCGCTAGCTAGCTTGCTCATGATATAAAATGCGCGGTCATGGGCCATTTGTTGGTAGTTCCAGAGTCTGCTTTGTGTGAAACAGTGTTATATAACCACATCTCAGTAGATCCGCTTAATGGTATTTGGTATTGTTATTAAGGGCTCCCTCTGTATCCTCTTTGTAGCTTATAAAGGACAAAAGGCATGTATAAACGTCACTTACAAGGTATAACAAAGGGCACTATGGTCACCATCTTCCTGTTTCTTCATTTAAGTAATAAATGGTCAGAAATGGAGGAAATACTCTAAGCTTTGTTTCCAGAGAGCATGCCCTAACTTTCTCAGACTTTTGTCATATTTTCTTGATACAAATGTACCCGTTTTGGGATAAAAAACACATTGCTTATATGTTAAAGTAGTTGTAAAACACCCTCCAAACGTGTGGTGAATATAACATTATGATTATAGAGTGCCTCCTCTCCTCCTTAATCCGGCGATTCCTTTGTATTTTTTTAATTATTTTAGAAGTCTCATTATTCTTAAAGCTGCATTGAACTAGTTAAAAACATCAGAAATTTCCAAGAATATATTAAAAATAAAATTTAACAATCAAATATTGGTCGATTGAGTTAGCAAATAACATCTCACTTTTCTATAAAACCGTTTAATCCATACAATTTTGGAGAACACTGGCAACTAGATCATTATATTAGTTCTTCTAAATGTGAAGGCTCTTGTTTCCTGTTGATCAATATCAGCCTACAATGGCTACTAATGCCTTAAGCCCGCGGGGTTGTCATTGGTGGTCCTAGCACATGTTAATATATTATATTTTTATCGCCCTGTATTTTTTTCTCTTGTTATTTGCTGAATAAAATTGAATTGGAATAAATCCACATGATAATTTGTGGACATATTGGGGTCTTGCACAGTCTAATTTCCAGAAGTCTAGTATGTACCTTTCCCCCCCATCTGGCTCTTTTCACTTTGGGTGACACTACCCCATTAACCCCTTCACCTTCCGCCCTCCCGCCGCATACCCTGTTCCAATCCTACGTGTGTTTCAGAAAAAAATTATGTTGGCATGTTTTTGTTTACAAGCTGCACCATTTCAATCACCTCTCATAGGTCTAGTTTCTTCATAAGATTGTTGCCAACAATACAAATTTATTTTTTTGGCCTTTTGGGCAAAAAAAGATGATTTTTAAAGCCAAAATATGAATTTTTGAGATTTTGATGTATTTGAATACTTGGAAACAAGCTTTCTTATCCGAAAAAATTACCATTTTAAGAATTTGGACTCTATTTATTCCTTACATACAAATCTAAGATAATTAAAATAAGAAATAAAAGCATTCGCAGAGCATTAAGGCTTTCTCAAAATATTGTTAGTTTGAACTTATGATGCCACATAAATGTTTAAAGTATCACTAAGCCTTAAAAAAAACACATTAACACAAGTTCTGTTTGACTAAAGTGTGGAAGCTTTTTACTTTTACAGTAGAAATTAAGTAGTGTTAACTTTAAAAAGGGCATCTAGGATATGTTAACACCAGATGATGGCTGTATCATCGGATGAACATTCACATGTGACTTTAGCCAAAATTGGATTTTCTATTTCCTTATTTTCAATTAACTAGAAGACATGTAGTTTGAGATGAAAGTCGTTTAAAATATAGTTATATTTAGTCATAATTAACAAATTAATGTCGTAAAAAACAAAAGAATCCAGCTTGTTTCCCCAGAGCAGTTAAGGTCATTTTCTCAATAACTTAATTTGACCAATGTTTACAAAAATGTTTAAGTAAGCACAAAAATCCTCAAACATGTTAAAAACTGTATTGACCTGACCTAAAATATAATGCTTCTTTTAATTAAAAACAGCTACATATTTTTTTCCTATTTGTAGGAAACCATATTGGACCCTCAACAGCATTTATTCTGATTTTGCTAAAATCCATTGCTTCACTGACTTGTTTTCTAATTAATTATTCTAATCCGATTGTTGATAAAAGTCCTTTACATACAATATTCCACGATTTGTCTTTTGTTCCTACTTTCAGATGATCTGTAGGATACCAAGAAGTTTCCCGCTGGAAAGTTCACGAACCCCAGACTGCGCACGCATCGGGGGCAATTATCTAGAAACACTGACTTCTGGATCATTTGGTATGCTCTGTTCCCGGTTTGACTCCACGGGCGGGAGAGCGACACGGGAGCCCCGTCCTAGGCGGCGCAGCGGCCCGGCCAGGGGGGGAGGTCAGACTTGATGGGTAATTTATAACTGAGAATTATGGTGATATGACTTCCCCCGGAGAGGGGATCACTACAATCTCCTAGTATCGTTCCCATTCACCTGATTTTATGCCACAGATTGCAACTGGTAGAGTCAAACCCGTATACCAGAGTGCTCGGCCATAAAGGCAGCGGAGTATGGTGATCGGTCTCGCCGGGGTAAGGTTGGAACACCAATAATCTAATAGTTGCACTACCCGACCTTGTTGGAATGTAGAAGACAAGCCCATCCCAAGCATCATAGCGTCCATGACATCTTGCATAGAAGCTCCCCGGTAGGAGTCCCAAGTAGCCGCCTGAGATCTTACGTCGTGAGCTCCTATTTGCGTTCCCGTCAGACGAACCTCCGTCTAGCTAGGCTCTCCTTTATGACTGCCACGGTCCATCTGGCTAATGTCGTCTTGGATGTCCGGGCGAACGGCTTCCTGAGTTGTGAGGAGAAGCTGGTCGTGAGCCCCCATATAGCGTCCTTCATCGCTGGAACTTGAAGCTTTCCGGAGATCTGGGAGGATGAACGGCTTTTGATGAAGCTGAGGATTGCCAGGTAGATGGCCAGGGAACCTGATCGGGGAAGAAGGCGAGCACCGTTCCCTGTGAAGGTGAGTTGATTCTCTGCTTTAGCTAGAGCATGGATATCCGATACTCCCCTCCCTGATGCTGCGGCGACAAGGGAAGAGAGTCTTCTTGGTGGTCCGCTAAGGACGCCTGATGAAGAGGCTCATAAGGACGACTGTTGAGATGCTGGACGACTGTTGGCAGGTCCCACGCTGGCACTAGAGAGCGATCGGACGGCCGTTGATGCAGCATTCCCTTGATGCGATCTTGAAGCGCTGGCGAGTTAGACACTTGATTCCTCCGCCAAACCCCAGATGAATGGCTCCTACTGCCTTGCGACAACTCCTGACTGTGCGTGGAGTTGGCTCCCATCCTTCGGAACACCTGCATCAGGAAGTCCGCCACCTCCTTGAGAGTTGCCTCGCAAGAGGGTCCCACTGGTGATCCCGGCACCAGTTCCGGTACTGACCAGTCTGGAATTATAGTCTTCCTTGTGTGGTCTCCTTGCCTCTCCGCCAGACTGGCAGCTTGGAGCGAACGCCTGTGCTCTGTGGACTGGATGAAAATTGGCCATGCCGTCAGGTTGATCGCCTTCGATTCTTCCATCGGAAGGAGACCCCGGAGTCTTGATCAGGTCTTCCTCATTGGCAGAGTCAACGGTGGGCGTAACAGCCGCACAGGAGTCCACTTGAAACCGGTGCCGAGCAATTCGGGAACAAGAATCATGCGGCGTTTCTTGTGCCTGTGAACTTGAAGAACTCGAGAAACTAGGGCTATCGGAGGGAAGGCGTATACTGGGACTCCTGTCCCGCTCCATTGTCATGGCGTACTGGTGAAGGGCGCATGGTCCCTGGCCCCCGAGCAGTATGTCGGGAGTTGGGCGTTGAGGCGGTTTGCGAACAGGTCCACTTGAGGGTGTTCCAGCTGTTGAAAACTATTCTGCATATCTTGGGGGTTGAGTGCCATTCCACCGACGACCCCCGAACTCGATGGCCCCGTTTTTCCCGGAATGTTTCCTCTATCGGGCATCTGCCAGGTGTAGTCCTTCCCCCTGAGGTGAATGGGCTGTCAGGGTGATCCCGATGTACAGAGACACCTCCAGAAGTTTGACTGTCTGTAGGCAAAGGGTGCACTCCTGGTTTCCTCCCTGCGTGTTTATGTGGAGACGACCGACATGTTGTCACCCTGGACTAGGACGTGACTACCCTTGACTAGATGGAGATTCTGTCTCAGCGCCAGATGAACTGCCCACGCTCCAACGTGTGGATGTGATCTTGACCAGCTTTCCTTTTGTCCAAGTCCCTGAGAGGCGAATGTCTCTTATGTGGGCTCCCCACCCGCTTTTTTGACGCGTCCGTCGTGAGAATGAAAGATAGCATAGTTTTACAGTAACAATTTGTATACAATGCATAAATAATGGATAAACTTAATACCCCGACTTAATTGTCACTATAGTGGCTATATGTGTGTGAACAAAGTAAGTTTTCATGTAAAGCATGATACAATACAAATAATGTGTTTCTGTTGTATGAAATCAGTACATTAATTCTTTGGCCCAGCTTTTACAACAACAAGTAACTTTACTCTACTGACTCTTGATCATTAGTCATCTGTATCTATCTAGGCTGTTAGATGTAGTTTATATCTTATATAAAAAAAGAGTGAATAAGATTATTATGTTGCAAATCTTTCTTAAGGTCTTCATGTTCCCTGTCATTAAGTCAAGCTGATTTGATTCAAATTAACATCCTTTTGGAGGCAGAATGCCTTAAAAGACCATAATACTTTAAATTTCTTTGTTTTTTCTACATTGATTTGTTGAATTATGACCCAAGGTGTCGTCAAATGTTTCAAACGATTTTTAACTAAAGCTATGTGGAAGTAATCAAGTACCTTTTAAAGGAATTAGCAAATCAAATTTCAGTCCAAAATCACATTTTGAATGTATTCCTGTTGACTAAACAATATTTTAACATACCACTATACTGCCCCCTAAAGGTAACACCTGCTTTATTATTTCAAATTAAAAAGTTAGAGCATTGTATTTTAGGTCAGTCAAAACTGTTTTATTTTACCCATAATTTTAATGACTTTGCTTTACTTAAACATGTTCTTCTAAACCATTAGTTCAAATATACATAATGTTGAATAAAATGACCTTAAATGCTCTGGAATGTTTGTATTTTCTTTGTTTTTTAACTACATTAATTTGTTAATTAGACTATAATAATAGCCCAAAACGAATACAGGAAATCAGAAAATCCAATTTTCAACCAATCACTATGTGAATGTTTGTCCGATGATATAGCAATCATGGTAACATATCCCTAATGCCCCTTATAAGTTGAACACACTGTATTTCTACTTAAAAGTAAACGAATTCACACTTTAGGTCAAACAGAACTGTGTTAATGGTTTTTTATTCTTTTGTGGCTTACTTTTAATATGTTATGTACATCATTATTTTTACATAACAATATTTTGAAGAAACTTACCTTAAATGCGCTGGAAAGCTTTTTTTTCTTTGTTTTCTACTGCATTCAATTAGTTGAATTATGACTAAAATATAGCCGATATTGATAAAACTGACTTTCATCTAAAACTACTGTCTTCAAGTTACCAAATACAGTGATATCAGAATCCCAATTTTTCGGACCAAAATCCTATTAATGTCATCCGATGAATACACTCCTTTAACATATCCTAGACTGCCCCTTTAAAAGTTATCATCTACTGTAATTTCCTACTTAAAAGTAAAGCATCACACGTTAGGTCAAACTAACTGTGTTAATGGTGTTTTGATGGCTTTTGTGCTCTTACTTTAAACAGTGTATGTGCATCATAAGTTCACATCACACTATTTTGAGAAAAATGACCTTAAATGCTCTGAATGCTTTCATTTTCTTTATTTTAATTACTTAAGTTGTTATTTTAAGACGTAAATATAGTCCAAATTTTACTTAAAATTGGTAATTTTTTGATAAGCTTGTTTGAGGATATCAAATACATCAAAACTCAAAAATCATATTATTTTGGCCAAAAATCATCTTTTTTGGGCCACAAAAAGGCCAAAAAAAATAAATTTGTATTTTTGGCAACAACAACTCTAATGAGAAACTATACCATATGCATTTGTTGAATCTGACCTGGTGGGCCAGTTTGTAACAACAAATGCCACACTATTTTTGTTCTGAACACATTTATGATATGGCGGGCTGTCTGGCAAGTGCCGTGTGCAGGTATGTGGTAACAGGGTGTCCACAAAAATGGTGTTGCAAAGGCAAAAAGCACCCTTGTTGGAGACGAAAAAATAAAATAATGATGTGATTATTTTAAAATCATGTCATAAATGAAGTCCTGGCTTTTGAATACCGTTTACAGCATCAGATTTGTGTTTGCATCCAGGGGATATGGTAAGATTGGAAGGAGAGGGTGAAATACAATTGTGCCATATTATTTTAAGTTATCAACATGATGCTCTTACTTTATATCCCATTACTGTGAAAAGTGGCACAATTGGTATCGCACCCTCTCTTAGATTATAACCATATCTTGGATTGTTGTAACAGCCAAATCAGGCCCGTAGCCAGGAGGAATTTCTGGGGTGGGTGCGGGACGGAGGGTGCGGCATTTGCCAGAAGTGGACATTTTGCGTACCAAAAAAGCAACTTTTGGAAGGTGGCAGTACACCTCGCAGCGTTGAGAAAACAGGTATAATAGCACCAACCATGGAGTAATGCAATAGTTTTAACCGCCTTCATTATTAAGATACCATGCTCCACAAGGTTGAGACAACATCATTAGAGAAGGCGGCAAAAACTTAACATGACAAATCGGACCTTCAACATCATAAAGCGGACCTGCTTAAAAAGCAAAAAGCGGGACCTTTGACATTTTGGGGGCATCGCACCCCCCGCACCCCCCCCCCACCCGGCTACGGCCCTGACCAATCGGATGCTGTAATCGTAATCAAAGCGACGACTTCATTTATGATATAATGTAAATATTATGTCACTATTTTTTCACCTCCAACGAGGGCGGTTTTGCCTTGCACAATGTTTTTTGGATACCTGTATATACAAATACACACACAAACACACTACCAAAGCAATCCCGATGTGCTCTCTTGCAGAGCTCAAGAGCTCATTTCCAAACCGTGTGAAGTCCACCAGGTACCAACATTCAACTCAAACTTCAGTCTTCGCTTATGAAAATTTCCGAGAGTTTTTGTTTTAAATTCTGTCAATATTAACCACAAACCATACAAAGATGTAGGTTCAGAAAATCTCAAATATAGGACAACAATGGTACTTTAAAGAAACGTATTTAAAAAAAAAATACAATTAAAAACAAAAAGAAAACTCTTGTCCCTTGACCTTAGCCAAGAGGGCTGTTTTAATGGAGCAAAATGTATGTCGAACATCAGAAGGATGTGCGAGTCAAAAACGAAAATGGTCACTTTGATTTCAATCCAACTTGTACCTTATGATCCTCATATCAAAACATATAGAGGTCTTTCACCTCACTCATGCATAACCTATAACAAAAGGTGTTAGTTCCCGTAGTATTCGTCATTCAGATCAATTTAATACCCGACCTCAAAGTACTTGTGCTATTCAAAGTGTGACCCATACGTTACTCTACAGAATCCAACATGCATGTCGTTTTTAGATTTAGAAAGTCTCCAGAAATTTGGAATGGCATTTAGCCATTCCGGCAAGATGGCAGCTAATCCGAATGGTGGAAGACCTCTATTAGTGCCGTAAGTTACAAGTGCATAAGTCAAAGATGAAAGGTTAAACAGGCTTTTTATTTTTATTTTTTACCATTTCCCGTTCTAACACTCCGATGGGGAATACGAGTGTGGCTCACAAAAGAAAATACTCAATTCGATTTCAATCCAACTCGGACCTCAGGATCTCCATATGAAGATCTATCATCAGTGTCTTAAGTTACAGACATAGGCCTAAGATCAGAGGTTATATAAGACTATGTTTTATATTCTTAGTTAACTTATTCCGCTCTATCCCAGTGGGGAATGAGAGAATGTTTGATTATAGTGCTTCATGTATCCAACCCGTTCGGAGTATTTTCTTTCAACATTCAGCAAGAACCCTGAATGTGTTATCACATGTATAAAAGGCTTCTGACCAATAGTTCAAAGGTCAAGGTCCTTTGGAGGCCAGATTCATTTTGATATTTTGTGCTCTTACCCATCGCAGATCCGAAAACGTCTCTCTTTAAGCCTTCCGTACAAAAGCTGGAAATTTATATTGGGGGAGGGGAATATCAAAAATTCGCTTCTGTTCAACACAATTTACAGCCCATCCACAAAACTCGGTAAAAGGAACCACTTGCCACAGACCCATATAAGGATAGTAACATATACGGGTCTGAGGTCACATAAAGGGATTAAAGGGGCATTCTTTGAAAATCTTAAAATTGCTGCTTTCTTAAATAATTTGAAATGGCTAGCAGATTTTAATAGATATTTATGGCATGACTACAAGTTTGTCCACAAGAACAATTTGAAACAAGCAGAATTTGCAGAGCACAAGCTGGATAGAGGTCTTCCACCTTTCGGATTAGCGGCCATCTTGCCGGAAATGGCAAAGTCTATTCCATCAAATTTCTCGAGACTTTCTAAATCTAAAGAACGACATGCATGTTGGATATGTATGCATAAAAGTATGGGCCACACTTTGAATAGCACAAGTACTCTGAGCCTGAGATCAGGTATTAAATTGATCTGAATGAGGAATACTACGAGAACAATAAACGATTTTGTTATCTAGGTTATGCATGAGTGAGGTTGAAAATACTCTATCAAAGCGTCGCCCACATCAAATACTGTCTGATCTTACATTTTTTATTTTTGAGAATTTGCACATTTAATTATAATGTTAGGTCGATACATGCACAAAGACAATCTTGAAAGTGACCTAATTAGTGAGATATTAATTAAGGATTTTGATCATTAAGCCCAAAACTGAATATCGCGATTTCCCATACGTCGTCTGGTTTCATTTACACGTAATTTCAATAGGTGGATAATTAACGCTGTTCGCAAAAAACAAAAGTGTTTACGCTTTTCACATTCAGATCTATGTGCGTCGTGTCTGCCTCGTGCGTGAACTTGACGTGTTTCACATACAGATCTATCGAACGCATATGAAATATAACGGTGAATTAGCGTCGTATGTACCAAATACGACTTTTTGCTGTTCATACTGACCTATGACTTTGTAGCTCTATATCAGGAATACAATTGCACGTCAAAACCAGCAAGGTTAAAATAAACATAGAATGTTTTCTTATAATGCAAAATTAAAAAGTAATTCTATTGTGTAATTCATAGTACAAACATGAAATCTCACGTAGAATTTCAATGGCGATTTTCTCGAAACGGCATTTTCGAGATAAGACAGTATGTGATGTGGGCGACGTTAGGGTGTTCGCCCATGAAGAAAGGAAGCGGACTGTCCATTATGGGCAAAGTGTATATACACTTAACTTTGCATTGTTACAGTATCATTAAAGCAATAATGCACATTTTTGAAGAGTGCCCCCAATTTTCCAAAATGTTGTATTTAGCAGTTACGTTGGTATTGTCTAGGAAACCCTATTACCTTTTGCGAAAAAGAATGCTAAGAAATGCGTATTACCATAAAAAATAAGCGATTTTGAATGAAGAATGGGATCCCAGATTGGACTTACGTCAGAGCTGGAAATGCAGTTAGGTCCCATGAAGAAATAGTGCCGCCTCGAGAAGATAACCTCTAACTTGGCATTCCTGAACCATGGACATAATAGAAAAAAGAAGGAACTAACCAACGCGAAAACACCAAGTACTATTCGATTACCCATTCATCTCGACAAAAGCTAGGCACTCGATGTGTATTCATGTGCATAGACCGAGACCGTTTGTGATCTAACTCTTTGGCCGCGGTCGATCAGTGGACTACGGGAAAAAAAAACGTCCACAACACTTGTAATTGGACAGGATGTTGGGACCCCTGATGTGAGGGGTGTGGGAAAGTGCCACAGTACATTCAATTTCCATCTTTTTTGGGCAGTTGTGTCACCAAAGAGAGGAGAATTTTGTTCAGAAAATACAGAAAAACCCATCAAAATCCGTCATCCTTTATGGAGCTACAACTTTAGAAAATAAGCTTGCATTTTGGGTGATTTTGTTGACCCGTATGTTAAAAATCTTGTGAAAATAATATGAAAAGTTCCGATCACTTCCGACTCTTGAAAAAACGGTGTTATGAAGTTCAACTGTCCTTGTATCAATGTATAACTTCTGAAGTGG
>JAMKCH010026668.1:0-18625 GCA_023653785.1 Ophioderma brevispina
AAAAAAATTATTTATTTCTTTGATGTAAATCGGGGACGAGGCTGTGGATCACGAAATGCCCACCGGAACAAAATTAGCTATAGTCGTTCATTCCAGAGGTCTTTCAAAATAATGTCCGGATGGAATTTTAAGTGTCAAGTTCGAGATGACTGTCAAATTGCAGGTTATTTTTTTAATTTCAAATTCGAGCTTAATTTTTGCTATCAAATTCAGTTGCTGACTTCCATAAAGTATGACATTTTACACAAGATATTTAGAAATCACAACTTCTATAAATTATAAAATGTACACGAAACCGTAACTCATCTCTTTTATCTAAACAAAATTTGTTTGAGTGTGTTACGTTTAATTCGTTTTGTCTGTTTTGTTCTGACCTGAGCCCTTAATATTGTGTGTTGTTGTTTGTTTTTTTTGGATATATTTTTATCCATGTATCGAGGGGAAAGGCTGGTGTTTGTGTATATTAAATTTTGCGACCGCAGATCACAGGTTCTCAGTACTCATTTTCTGTTAATAATGAAATAAAAATCGGTGTGTAATTCATGAAGAAAGAAATATATAAAGTATATGTGAACAGGATCGAACATGCCTTTCTCTTTTGATGTCATTATTTGTGCATAACGTGTAGGAAGAAACATTTGACCAGCTCATAAAGCTGTTACTAGTCAAGGCGACGCAAGATCCGTAAAATGGCCCAGATGAAATTCGTATTCGGACTGTTTCCGTATAAACACGGAAACCAAACTAGTCAATGAGCCGAGCCAATTTTTTGAAAGGGAAAAAACGACACTTATTAGCAGCATCAGTCTACCATGGCCTACACAAAATCATGAAATAGCATTTCTGGGAATGGTGCTATAGCAGGTAGGGGGGAACAGGGTTTACACAGGTGGAAATATTTTAAATTGACTTCAATCATGTTGAAAAGTAGTACCAATATTGTCCGATCATAGGATTCCAAAAAGGTATAGTTTGCTACTAACCCACAACCTGAAGTTTTGGAGTTAAGGGCCCTAAAAAAACACAAAAATCAATAAAAAGGGTGAATGTTCAGTTGTAACACGGGTCAAATTTCAACGTGCTTGATTTGGATAAAATACGGTGCATGTTATTGGTGGCTCACGGATTAAAAAAGGACATAGTTTTGACTGTACTAAAAGGAGTTACCAATTTAGGGGCAACAAAGGTCTACGTCCATTGTATTCAATGCGGGCTTGCACCTTGTTTCCCCCTACTTTGATAACTAAGCCTGTGAGACACTCAAAACTATTCATTCTTTGAATCCTATGACCTCCACCAAAATTTGCACCATTTTGCTCAAATCGGTGCAACTTTAAAATTTGACCCCTAACAACTGAAAATTTACACTTTTGACTGTTTTGCTGTTTTAAACTTACTCCAAACAGTTGGGTTGTATGTAGTACAAACATACCTTTTTGTAATCCTTATGGTTGGCCAAAATGATGATGGCAAATTTTCAACATGAATGGATCATTTTAAATTTTGACCCCTGTGTAATACCTTGATTGTCCCCTACTGGTTATAGCTACATTCCAGAAATGCTATGATGCATTTTGTGTAGAGCATAGTGTACTGAGGCTGGTTTGTCCCCTTTCAGAGATACCAAATTTGGCTAAAATTTCGTGATGGCTTAAGGACTAAAATGAATCTACAGGGACGTTAGCATTATCTCAAGTCTGCTTCTTCACCTGAAGTGAATTATAATACCGTCATCTTACTTTAATTCGTGTCCTCATAAGTAAACCGTAGTTTGGCCTCACCGACCTAAACCAAAGAGGAGGATATGGGTACCGTAAATCTCGGCTTGGATCAGCAATGACGTCACTAGATCGACGATTGTAGCGTGACGCATACGCTAGTTACGAGTAAACAAAAATACAACAAACGGCGCATTTGTACAGCTACGGTCTGCGTGATAAAACTTCACTATCAGGGTGTCCAAAGCATCGTACATCTAGGTTTGGAAAAGGGTCCCCTGGAAACGCTGCGCAAACTGATAGTGTGGTGATAGCTGAAAAGATAGAAGAGGTAAGTTAATTGTGATTTTTAATTTTCGCCGTGTAACCAAACGTTTGTAGAAAGGCCTATTAAAATCAAGATCATATACGCCAGTTCCATTCATTCAACGAGTACGATTAGATACGGGAGACCAAATCTAGAGTCAAATGCGAGACTGATTTTATGGTCAGAAATATAAGGACCTCACTGAAACCCTTTATTACAAAAAGGCTACAATCTTGTACTTTCATCTTCAAGTGAGGCTACCATGGTGACCTACCAACTGCATTCCATGCTAGGCCCTACTTTATGTAAATGTATCCGCTATTACCATTCTCAGAAAGGCTCACAACGGGGCTCTACTCAAAGTTATGCTGATCGAAATCAGAATAACTTACCTATATTAAGTAGGCCTAGTTTAAAAATTCAACTTAACCTACTAAATGAAAAAACCGCACAAAAATGAATCAATTAAAAAGAAGTTAAAATAGGAGTAGGCCTAATCATATGAGTAGTTTTTAGCTAAAATTTAGGCGTCCGTTGCATTTACAGTTAATTTTCGTATTTCTTTCGTTTTGTTACTAATACTTTTGTTCGGGTCACTCATTGGCCTTCGAGGATAAATCATGCCTTCAATTGGTATTTTTTTAAAAAATTATATTTGCTTACACAACACAGTAACTTCGAACCTTTTTGTCCTGTCGTTCCACAGTTCTACTGTAGATTGGTAGATTTCATTTTAAATAGATTCTGATTGAAAAAGCTAGGCTAGGCTTAAAAACCTCTACTTTGTGTTTTTTTTCTATTGGGCAAGAGTTCCATATGTACCCCCTTTGAAGAGCTACATACAATATTTTTTCTTTTAAATTTGGCCTTAAGGTTAGGGTATTTTGCTAGTGTTAGGCCATAAATAAAAATCATGTAGAATTTTAATGGGGGGACATATGGAACTCTTTCTTGGGGGCGGTTGACTGTTGTTTTGTGTGTTGCAAAGTGACATTTATTTGGAAGTCGTTCTTTCTAGTTGCTGATAAATTTAAAAGGAAGTATGAAACCCCACACACGATTCTTGTGAACTCATATGGCTTCTGTACTTGCATACATGATAACCTGCATTCCATAGCTCTGTTGAATCTGCACTCGGGCTTGTAAAATATACCTACTCTAAATTAGCCATGAATTTATCTCAATTCAGTTTCTTCTTCAAATAATTTACAGTGTGTTAAATTTGTTTATTTCTCTCGTTTTGATTCTTGTTCGTTCCATTTAATTATTCCGTTTGTTTTCTGTGAAGCACTTTATATGAATTTGACCACAATCATGATATTTTGTACTGCAGGCCTATAGGCAATGGGATGTTGTTCAGGAGATAACCGAGTCAAACCAATTAAGGTGAGTTTTTATCGTCGATGGTGTCATCATTGTCATCTCACTAATTCACTGGTTACAATTAATACGCTGAAAACGTATACTACACTGGTTAAAACATTTTACCGAATATTGGTTTGCATTTTAACAAAGCGTGGGTTAATTACTTCGTTAGTTAAGATTAGTTTGGTTTTCAATATTTGGGTATTTTAAATTTTGTAGGATACATTCTACTATCATTATGTTTTCAAAACGCTTGTGTCAAAACAGTTGCAATTTGCGTCGCTTGCAACAAAATAAATCGATTTGTGAAAGAGCCATACCAAACGATTGCAGGACAATCTTCCCATCAAGTGTGTGAGAGAGCACGCAAGGAAGTACATTTTCGGGTATAGGGATTTTGTACACACTAGTGATTTTCCTCAGCTCATAATTTTTTGCCGTGACTAACCTCACAAGATACACAAGCTTATGTTTAAGGTCTGATTTCCTTACTTTCTTAACATGCCAAATCATTTAGTAACACGTCAATTTTACTAGGTACCTGTCCAGTAGTTTAAACATGTAATCCCATCACAAAGCAAGGGCGATATCCTTGGCAGATTTAATCTAGTTTCAGTCCCTTGATATTGTCGTTGAGGAATTCCGTCATAAATATAAACTAGACTGATCGATTTCTTAGATTCTATCTTTCGTATGATACCTTATTTGTCCCAAACATCTCCAAAACCAATAGGTATACCTTTGCTCCAAACCACCATACGTTAGATTGTAAGCCTACAATGCATAATATGTCCCGGGCACGGTTAATAATATTTTTTAATGAAAAGTCTGTTTGGGTCATTTTTTAGAGAATTTTAGTTGAAATATTTTCCTTCTTGGTATTTTGCCTCTTAATTGATGGGTATATTTCAGAGTAAAATTAAGTGTTCTTGTATTTTATAAAGAGTAATACGTATTTCTTCACTTCGCTCAGTGTGTGAACTTGCACTGAGCGGAAGTTCCCGGATGATGGTCGCGCACTTGCCAACGCAAAGCGTGAGTTACGGGGAAACGCGCTCGGCTGCATAGCAACATGTTTGTGTAGGCCTACCATTCAGATGGGTCATGTAGACCTAAGACTGCAAAGCAAGGTCTACAATGTTCAAATATTACTTCTGACAATGTTTCAGTTATTAATTTAACCAATTTATAAAGCAAGTAAAGTAAAGTTCACCAGAGAGCACATAAATGTAAGGGCGGAGGAGGAGAGACACCTCGTCTCGAGGACAATGGCGTCATCGCCCCAAGGCCAAGCCATTGGGGATATTGAAATAGCCGAACGCGAGGTGAGTGGAATTGGCTCTTGGCTGATCTTAGTGTTAATGTTATAATTTTTCAAAATTTAAGTTAAAAAAGAAACGTCAAAACTTATAGGCAGTAGGGTATAATATGTAGGCCCATCCCAGACCCCACCAACAAAATTTATAGAGCAAAAAATTTCTGTGTAAATTAGCCCAAAATATAAGACAATGTCTCTATTCCCCTCTATAACCGCCCAGACTACACTATTGAACAACATCAGTGTATTTCTTGATGATTTTTTTTTAATACCGATCAGCCGGGCGAGCTTGTTCAAGATGACGACTTTGACGGCCCACTTACTAACCGGAGATGCCGAGATGTTCCCTGTCTTCTACTGTTCCTTGCCTTTTGGGTAGGCATGGTAAGTTTGTTCTTGGTAATATGCTCCTAAAATGCTTAATATTAGTGGTTCAGCAACTTCTCCCCCTTTCATTTTCAAAACGTCCAAATGTCCGTTTTGTCTATATATAAATTCATAGGCCTATTGCTATTTTGACTTGTGTCAACAATGATACCAGTCAGAATCATAATTATGATGGACACTGATGGTGGAAGTGAGAGAAGATGATAGGAGACGTGGAGAATTGAAGATCGACGAAAACAGATCGAAAGACAAAAAAACTGCCTTACACTATTGCGCACAGACGCACACACACACACACACATATAGGCCTACAAACATTCTTTAACTTTCAAGAAGAGGTATACTGTTCTTCCCACAATGCATGTCTTCCAATACAATTTGTACCGGTTGTCACGTGAGTTTCATATCTAAATGAGCAGAAGTCATCCCAATCTTGCATTTCTTTAAATAAAAGTAGGCTACTTTTTGTCACTATAAACTCATGTGACAACCAGTGCAAAAAGTGTGTTGGAAGAAATGTATTGTGGGAAGAACACCGATACCTCCTCTTAACTTTTGCTGTCGTTGTTTGTTCACCAGGGTTACGTGGCAGTTGTGGCTCTACGATCAGGCCAACCTGAGAGGCTCCTATACGGCGTCGATAGTTACGGAAACGTATGCGGTATGAATAATAAAAATATAACGAACATCACGCTCTCGGGACAGGACATGAAAGACAAACCGTAAGTAATACGCCCACTGAAGGGACCCACCAAAAGACTCCTAGTTTTAATTCTTTATCACCAAGGGACACCTCATTGTGACCAAGGCCTATGCCCTGTTGGTTAGGCATAGGCCTATTCCCAAAGGCATACCAAGACAATGAGCAGGGGATCATATTTCGCAATTCGTCCTGGTGACTTTCTCCAACAAGTGCCAAACGGGTTAACCTGCGCAGCCCAGGAAAATTAATTACTTTAATTTTCTCAAATTTAAGACAAATGTGGTTGCAATCCCTAAAAACCATTTCGTCCCAATTAGATTCGGAGGAGCAACTGCCCCTCCCCCTCCCCTGAGGTACTCCATCTGATAGACCTCACGCGGTCACTTTGTAGGCCCACTATTAACAGAGAAAACGCTGTTTAAAAAGTTTAACAGTTGTTTAAAAGTTTAAACAAGATTGTTTAAGAACGGGTGAACTGAACCTATTTAAAGTTTAAACAAGTTTTTTTTTTAACAAGTTGTTTAACGGGAGGACTGAACAACATTGTTCAGTCACCCGTTAACAACTTGTTTAAACTTTTAAACCAACTGTTTAACTTTTTAAACGCGTTGTCTCTGCGTATTTTACGGCATATAGTGTAAACTCCGTTAACCCCTATACCCTTTTTGTTCCTTAATATATACCTGACCTAATTCTCCCAGTGGATTGAGCATTCGCCCGCACTCCAAAGGTCGTGGGTTGGAGTCCCACTGCGGCCAATACGGTTGCGCCTTTGAGTAAGGCGCTTTAGCCTCAACTTACATCCTCTCACCCAGGTGTATAAATGAGTACTAGCAGTAATTCAATGCTGGGAACGTAACAGACTCGCTGTGCGGGGAGGAGTGGTGACCCCCCCAGCAAAATAATACGGAGGATTCTTGCCAAACGCTAAGGAAATAGAGATTGGCACTTCCGCGTACGAGCTTGCTCGGCACACACGTTGACTTTAATTTTTTTAATTTCCCAACAAATTGTGATTATAAAAGCAGCATGAACAATCAAATTCCATCAACATTAAAAGAATTCTCATATACGGTATATTCAATTTAATTTTCTTCTCTTTTTCAGCTACTGTTTACTTCGACTCCTTCGCCCTTATCCAGGCTTCCGTCTCCAAGCTCATCTGTGTTTTCTTCTTGTCCCCAACAAGACACTCGGAATTTGAAGAATTGGCGGAAACGCTCGCCATACCTCTGTTGACTATGTGATTATTATGTGAATGATAGAGAATTATGAATCGGCCGAACAAGGCGATGCAAAGGACTGCCTTAACACCCCCGTTCGGCTACTGATCTAATCTCATCGATGTTGTCCCCTCCAATTCCATTGGCATCGGGCGTCAAAACTCTTACATGCAGATTGGATACAAGTGAGTGAGTATCCCATCTGAAGCAAATAACTTCTCATTCCTCTTGGTTTTTTTTCAACCGTTTCCGTCGTCAGAATACGTAATCATTATATGCCGGTATCACAAAGAACTTTATAGACCTGGTATAATAACTTTTAGTCCAAGATTAAGTCGGACCTCTAAATTTTGCGTCTTTTCCTGTATTCATTTTTACACTGAAAATATGAAAATAAAGTACAGGAAGACACTAACCCTCGTCTACCTTTAGTTTTTTCCTTGTTCCCCGGCTTGCTAAAACCCCCTTTTTTGGTGCCAAATTATTAATGTAATTGTCAATTGACATGTTCCGCTCCTTTAATCCAAAAACAAACATCCACCGGGGGATAGTAAGATACGGTTGATCCCAAAGTGATGGATATGGGGGGTGGTAACCACCCCCTCCGGAAGAGAAGTACCAACATGCCTAACACCACAACAGTAACCAGTCACGAGACACTTGATTTGGGTACCAATCGAAATCCTATGGTCCCTCCTCTTTTCCATTGAGACCAAAAGAGTACCAACATGCCTAGCATTCGTCACAATACGTCATAAAGTTCGCATATCAGCAAAACTGCCTTTTCCATAACACACACAGTGAAAAATTCAATTTTTCTGCCAAAAAGGTTAGAAATAAGATTGTCAGCGGTTTTGACTCTACTTGATGGTAAATGACTATTTTTAGTATAAATGAAGCATTTTAAGCTATAAAAGGTGTTTTTGAGTGCTAAAATTGGCGAAATATCAATTTTCCACCCTAATATTCAGTATTTTTCGACGTTCCTCAACATTACGGCATGCTGACGTCATAATGTGGATGTTAGTACTTATTTTGGTAGCAATGGAAAGAAAAACCACTAAGCTATCCATCGGTAACCCAATTGACAAGAATCCGGTTTTCAAGTAAAAAATCCTGTAGTGAGTCTGAAAACAACTGGGTGGGGAGAATGTATAGTAGTGAGAATTCGACATAAAAGAGAACAAAGGGGCGGGAAGGAGAGGAAGAGGGAAAGGAGTAATTAATGAGGTAAGTAGGGGGAGATAGGAAGAGGGAAGTAGAAGAGAATTGATAGATTAGAGGCGAAAGGAAAGGCGCGAAAATCACAGGGGGGGTGGTACCCACCCCCCCCCCCCCTTCGGTGCAATTTGTGTACAAAAAATTGCTCAGGTTGACGAGGGTTAAAGCTGAGAATTTTACCTCTTTAAAGTTGTTTTCTCTTTCATAATTCCTTTAAAACAAAATTAAAAGGTTCCTTCCACTTCTTTGGTGAATATACGTTTTATTTTTAGACACGTGACGAGTCAAACTTAGCAATACACGTGGTGTATCCATATTGGTACAAACTCTACAACGAAATGTAAAAGATCTACTAGCGGTACAGCTTTGTTTTTTGTTCCTGAATGCCAATTAGGTGTGATTTTCACTCTTTTTAGAATGATTTCTACTCTTTAGTGTTTTTTTTTTCTCTGAAAAGAGTGCAAATCACCATTATCAACCCAGCCCCAAAAGAGAACTGCCTGTCCAAGAGCTCCGAAGAGTGAATTTTTAGCTCGTTAGATATAGGCCCCTTGCGACGAAAGTTATCATTTTGGGTTTTCGTATGTAGGGCCTACCTTCTCATAGGTAAATGAATAATGGTAATTCTCTTTCATAGTAAACTTAGTATTGCCTGCTTTTACAATCACAAATCGCAGAGATTGCGCATTAACTGGCTCTCTCTGCTTGAACTTATCGTCTGTACTTTACGATATTCAGTGCTTATAGTATCATCTTGCATTTTTACCGCGCATTTTAAGAAATCTGCTGTTTCTTTGATGGTCTATAAACCAGTGCGTATCCAGTAGTGGTGGGGGCAGGGGAGCACGTGCCCCCCCCCGCCCCCCCCGAACCGAGATGCTTTGTCGGTACATCACTGTCCGTCGGTACATTTGTCTAAAAAGCTGTAATTTTTTTTTCAGCGCGTGGCGCAGATAGAGATTCGGGAAAAATGGTTATTGTTACTAATAACTGCTAGCCTAGCCTAATTGGGAACTACCCTATTTGCATCTGTGCGTTGGCGACAATTTTGTCATATCGCACCCCCCCCCCCCGCCTTCAAATTTTTTTTTTTTTTTTAAAAACAAAATGTGTCAACTGGCGAGCGTATGCATAGCGAGCCGAGAACAATATTTTGTCGGTTTTTTTACAATACACGCGTCGGTATCATTCAAAAATCTGTGCCCCCTCGTCACAAAATCCTGGCTACGCCCACTTGTATGGCCTATGAAAACATGAAATAAACAATAAATACCCCAACGCCTTATAGATATTAAATTTTATATTTCTCCGTTACCGTATATTGCTCATGAGGGTCGTGAATTTGATATTTGCGCTCTTTTGTAATGCTTACGTCTAGGAAGCCATGAGTGACATTGCCGCGAGTTGGAGAGAGATCTGCTACCTGTCTTTGATTGCACTGGGTATGTTGCTTAACTTTTTTGGCGTATTCTATAGGCCAACGAGAGTATTTACTTTGAGATGAGATTTTTAAGGTTGTTCGGGGATTTAAAAAAAAACTTGGCAAACATGCTCGTCAACCGTTCAAAGTTGTTCGATTAAAGGTGCAAACAAGAGATTTCACATAACAGTTGTCCCGAAAAAATGTGAAAATTCTGATTTTTGGCACTTTGTAAGCTTCCATAAAAATATCTCATCCCATCTGAAAGTATTAGGCTGAGAAATATTTGCTTGCTACAAAAATTGTGCAATTTCTAATTTGTATGGAGCAATACGAAATTCAGCCATATGTTTTATATTGAAAAGAAGCAAATGAAAATCGCTTTTTTCGCTCTTTAAAAATTTCTGTATCAAAATATAAGGTAAGAAATCTAGTGAGTGTCTATTCTATATTAAATAACTATTATGACACATATTTGAGTGGCCTCAAAATCTCTCGTTGCACCTTTAAAGGTGCATTTCGTGATTCGCAGTACCTTCTGTTTTATTCATTTTTCCACGTAGATATCTTGAGAAAAGGCTTATTCCAAAAATTGAGTTGTGATGCGTTCTTGCGGTTTTGTGTTCTGAACACTTGCTTGTTTCCCACGGTCCCCTAACCACTGTGCTGTAATTTCCTGTCCGTTTATGTGCACATAAAATACAAAATTGCGAATTTCTTACAAAGATACAGCCGAATTTGCACGTAAGATTACGTACACATGGATTACTAAAGGCGACGGTTTCATATGATATAAAAATCTCAACTTTTTTTTATGTAAGTGGGGTGACGAGGCGTGGATCACGAAATGCCCCTTTAATAAGCATTTGTTATTCAGCTTGGTTGGACGAGGTGTAGTGCCGTGGGGATCGGAGATCCCCAGTTTCATGAACCTGGCCGTACATTATGTCGTACATTTTTTGTCTTTTAAGACATCATCTTTTCGTTTAGAAACAAAATCACATAAACATAATTGTTTGACATGTATTATATTTCGCAAAACTGTTAACGTACCATGCTTTTTTGGGCATGAAATGCATAGTTTGAAGAATAGTATCTTTCATTCGTCTCCCCCGCCCCCCCCCCCCTCTGTCTATACTTGTATATTTTTTTTTACTCAGACCGTCTAGATTGCGTCAGATTCTTCTCACGATTTTTTGCGGGAATCATCATCTGGTCCATGGTGCTGAGTTTCGTCTTGGGTAGTCTGGGCGTACTGAATATCTGTGGTACCTGTGGATGGCAAGCAGCAAGGGGGGTTGAATGAACGCCGGGTAGAAAAGTAAGATGGTACTTTCTACCCTTTCTTATTTCAATGGATATACGGGGACCTTGCCCCTACCTACTCTTGTTGGTTTGTCCATCGCTCAAATACTCTTTTCTATATACTCTTTATTACCAACGTAAACTATGCGAGGTATACACATAAACCATAAACAACGTCGCTTCTGCACACTCTGGCCGGCTAATGCCCTTAAAACAAGCTACCCCCTCGACAAAAAACAATACTTTTTCAATGTGTATTTTTTTGAGATTAATGTATTTTATGAATGAAAACAAGTAATTCTTCAAACAACGACTTGGCCCCCCGCAATATTAGGTAGGCCTCTTCCGCAAAATGATTAGGCAAAGTTGTGCATAACTAAAGGTATATAAACGATACTTTCTCTTTTAACACCACACATCATACACACTCGCTTTTCTATCGCTCACGTTTTCCTTGTCTGTCACACACTTTCTCCCCCCCTCTCTCTCTCTCTCTTCGCCTCTCTCTCTCTCGTCGTTTTCATAGTTATCTGATGTTTTTTAACATTTTTCTCACACTCTTAGGCGATTGGTATCTGTTTCAGTACGTCTAGACCAAGATGCACACCGTGCGAATGTTGAAGATTTACGCTAGCGTTGGTTCAGCCGTAACAGTGAGTTTCTCTTTTTTTTTTACAAAATCACATGCGTCCACTTCCTTTCTTTGTTTATAGGCCCTAGGAATATTAATATATGCGTTAATTGAACTGCTTACTATTCGAAGCAATATGCTATCCCTCCATACGATAGCAATATGCTCCCTTCAGTAGATAGCAATATGCTGTCTTCATTCGATTGCAATATCCGATCTTCCGTAGAGTACAATTATTCTATCTTCACAAATACCAATACATGATTTTCCCTTCCCTAGATGCTATTTAACTATCTTCAGTAGATAAAAAAATTTAAAATGGTAATCTTCAGGTTGTAGCATATGGCTATATGCCGTAGATCGCAATATGCTATAAGTCAGTAGATACAAGATGCTCTCTTCAGTAGATAAGCAATATGCATGTTTTTTCATTGATCAGCAATATGCTCTTTAGTAGATGGCAGTCATATATTCGTAGATGCAATATGTTATCTTCAGTAGATAGCAAATTGCTATTTTCAGTAGATAGCAATATGCCCTATCTTCAGTAGATAGCAATATGCTGTCTTCAGTATATGCCTATCTTCAGTAATAGCAATATGCCTATCTTCATAGATGCAATATGCTATCTTCAGTAGATAGTCAGCAATGGCTCTCTCAGTCGAATAGCAATCGGCTATCTTCAGTAGATAGCATATCATTAGTAAATATTAATATACTATCGTCATCGAGACCACTGTGCTTGTCTGTAGATACCACTATGCTGTTTTCAGTAACACTAGTATTCTAACTTCAGTCATGCTATTTTCAGTAAATATAATAATGCTATCGTCAGTCCTACCAATATACTATCTACAGCTGATCACCTGATATAGGTTATCTTCACAATCTCACATCCATCTATCAGTATGCTATTTATTAGGAAGATATCAAATTCTACTCTCATTAGATAGCAATAAAAACTCGTGTTTTAATCATACAATATATATTTTCAGTCATAGAAAAAAAATATCTATGCTATCTTCGGTAGTTACAACTATGCTTCTACAGTACAGAACCAATAGCTGTCTACCAATTCGTCTCTAATCTTGGAGATATCACCGATATGGCTATCTTCAGCCGATACCTCTCTAGTAGATCCGATACAAACCGTCCAGGCGATATTGTATGCTATTTCAGTAGATAGCACTATAGCTATCGTATCGTATCGTGATATGCTGCGTTTTTGGAACGTGCTCTTCAGAAAAGCGACGCAGGTGCATCCTCAGTTTAATTCTTGATGAAGAAAACTCGATTTAATTAATCCTAGCACCTATCCTTATCGACCCTAGATGTCCATACAAATTAATCGGCAAAGAAAGATGCGAGAGAGAAAAGGAGGAAGTAATAGCCATCATCAGTTTTGTATGTGTGTGTTAAAATGGAACAGAGGATTTTTCCTGAATTTTACTTGTCTGCACCTGACAGAATATTTCCAAATAATCTACCTTTTCCTTAAATAATTTCTGCACATAACGACTCTGTCTTCCATCTGGTCATCAGGTCATACTGCTTTTCGTTCTTCTCACTACGCACACGCATTTGCTCTTGTAGTGGCGCTCTTCAAGGAAGCCTGCCGGGCATTAGCCAAAATGCCATTGCTCCTTATTCAACCATTTTGGGTAGGTTGTAGGTTATTGTATCAATTACTTATCCATCAAAAACAGTATCGTTGTCGGTGTCCCTTTTTCAAGGTATAAATCGAAGGGGTCTCATTTTTAAAGTGTGTAACTTTCTTTACCCTTTCTTTCTCAAAATAAAATAGATTATCCTAGGCTGAGATGGATAAAAAGTCAAATTAAAACATCGAACTGGACTTATGAATTAACCCATAATATTGCCCACTAGCCCACGTAGGAACTTGGGGAGGGTATTGGTCAAGAAGGTGAAACATCCTTATTTTTGTCAATTGCGCACCAAAGACCCCTTAATATTACCATTTAAATAGTCGGACACAGATTTAGATCATAAATTTTGCGAATTTGAACACTCTTGTGCGGGATAATTGGGTGGAGTCAACAAGTCCACGTTTCCACAGAGTTGTCAAAAATTAAAAAAATAGTATGGAATTATTAGCGCATTATCAGCATGACAATGTTTTAAAGCGAGTACAAACATCCCTTATACTCTTGGGGTAGAAGTGTTGGATTATCTTTTTGACAGCAGAAAAGGGTCGCTAACATACGCTAAAACCTGTATGCATGCCACAAGCAAAAATTTACACACACACAAACACACACTCAAACAAATATTAACGTTTTGTATGCTAGACCACTTATTCGCTATGTCCCAACTTTTTTCCACAAACTCAACATTTAGGCATACATGACCTATTGCATTTAAATAAGCCCAAACAAGCTGTGTCTTTGGTCTGTTGTTGTTTTGAAAAGGCTTCCCAAATTACCGTATTATGTGTTTATGAATCTATGCACAATCAACCAGGTTAAAATGTCTTCGATTTTCTTGTCTTATATAGTAATGTGGGTGGAACTGTTATTTTTGTTTGAAAATTTCATCAACATATCTTGCAACCAAGGTTTTTATAAATAAAAAAAGAAAAACGTAAAAAAAATAAAAAAAATAAAAAATTTTTTAAAGTGTTTTGGATGAAATTATAGGGGGGCAGGTTACACTGGTTTATCAAGGGGGGCAAAATATAAAAGGGGGCCAAAATGTGTTTAAAGTTATACCATCAGTTCAGTTAACTTTCAAGATGACAGAAGGTTAGAGTTTGCCCCTACTGCGTGTTATAGTACAAGAGTTACACGGTTAACAACGGTTTCAAGGTCACACTGGGGGTAAAAATTTCAGATTCATCGGTCAGTGTTCTAAAACGGTGCCAAATTGTTCGCCGTTACTTACAGAAGCCGGAAAATATACAGGTTCGCGTTTTGTCAATGACGGTTTGATAATAATTAGAGGGCAATATGGCCATGGTCCACAGGGTGTATGGGAGACCAACAGTTATATCTCTAAAAGTCTCACTTGAAAGGTGAAACCAGAATCTCTATACATTTTCTTATTTAGTAGGACCCCAATGAACGATTTTTTAAAACCAGTTCAACCAAAAATCGGACCCTTCGATAAATAATGACCTTCAACGTTCTTGAGCCTATTGTACAAAACCAATAGGTCGGAAAAAAAAATATGCAAAAACCTGTACCTTTTTAGGAACCTTATGAGCAGCCGAAAACAGATGGTATAATTTTAAAAACATTTAACACTTTGAGTGTTTACCCTGCACATTTTGCCCCCTGATAACCCCACAAGAACACATTTTAAAAAATGAACCCTGATTTTCAGATTCGCCAGTGAAATTCTGTATGGAACAAACTTGGTGTGTCAAAAGTGTATATGAAAAAAACTAAACTAAAACATTCATACATTTCTCCCTGTACTAATTAGGGCCTTTTAGCCGTGGCTCTTCTGTTTCTTTACTGGGTTTACATTACCTGCATCTATTGACCGCTGGGCAACCCGAAGCCAATGATCAGGGGTTTGTAATTACGTACAAGACAAATTCACACAGGTGGAGTAACAACGTTCCTGGTTATATCGTTGTTATAGGTCAATTGGAATGCTTAAAAAATTGCAAACTAGTGCATTCTGTCAATCTTTTCTCTAGCCAAACAAATTCCGTACTTTCAATTATTTTTAAATTATTTCAATATCTAGAAGCTCAAGTTTTGAACCAAACGCAATATTCAATTAAAACTCTTGTTGAAACACACAATTGCAATTACAACTCTGTGAGATGAACTTAAACATATTTATGGGGGGGTTCCACATGTATCAGTATTAGGCCCAATTCTTGATATGCGCTTTGGTCAGTGACATAACGCTTACAGGGATAATTTTCGAATTATTGTATTTGCTGATATCGCAATTCAAGTGATTAATTAAAGAGATGACTGTTACATGATTTAGAGTGAATACAAACAACGTAATAGAGTCTTTTGCATGATCACCTCTATAGAGAAAATAGGTGCCTAACTTAACCACATATTAAAAGTAATTGAATGAAATGCTAATTCCAATCCCTCTCGGTTTGCAGGCAGATTACAAAACACCTCCGTTGCGAACGGGCATTCGCAGAAATTGCAATTTTGGAGTGAGTGAAGTGGTGTTTCAGTCACAATTGCTCGGAAGGTATAGATCGTGTTGGAAACTGATACGTTGCGGAATGTATGCTGTTAAATATTTCTATTGTACAATGTATATACATCAGCAACGATTGAAATTACAGTCTATTGTTAATCAGAACACGGATTCTAAAAAATACAACAATTTCAAATCAATGGAATTGCTATCAACTTTCAAAATTTGCCAAATTTATTGTTTCAAAGTCAGACAACAACATGAAGTATAGGAGAGTGGTTGAAAGTAGCTGTATTATCTTTGATATGAAACAAAAATCAAGTTATTTGAATGATTGTAATTGTTGACAATTTTTGAAACTGCAGTACTGTTTTGGGGGTGGTTCTGGATTGAATTTCTTTGATTTCTATACAGAGACCTTATTCACGCTCACCTTAATATCCCCGTCTTTTGGGGTTTTTCTGTATTCTGTTGACTTTTCACTCCTTTTTTGGTCGTCTGGGTTTTTTTTTCTCTTTTTTTTTTTTTTTTGGCTTCAAGCCTTTCAATGTGTGCAGATCATTAATTACATATAATTAAAATACAACAGGTGGATACTTATCCTGGAACTCGCAACATATGTAGATTTATCTCCTTGTTGGAGGAATTTTGTTCTTGTTTATTCTATTTTATGAACATATGATGAATATAAAAGACAAGATTTTAAAAATGAATTACAAAATACTAATAGCTTTTACGATTCAGTGGTCATCGGCACGCGGGTTTTGAATTCCAGTGAAACGAATTTTAAATACAATGACACAAAAATTAATATCAGTGACGGACTAATAAAATCGGTTTTGCGTTTTTGCGACTCCGATCTATCAGGAATAAATGCAATTGTTCTTTGTACTAAAACCAATTACACAAGTGCGAAATTAAATGGGAAAACCTATATTATTATCATGAAGTTATATAGTAAACTACAATAACTTCATGTTATAATTATTATTATATTAATATTATTTATTATTTATTATTTTTATTTGGAAAATAGGTCTGTATTTGGAATCAGGAAAGATTTTTTTTCTCTTTCTCTAAAATAACCTTCTTGCCGAATGATAGACCATAATTTCTATTGGTTTCAGTACATCTGGTGGTACCATCTCTTCGGCCTTCTTTGGGGATCACAATTCATCATTGCCTGTCTCCTGTGTACCATAGCCGGTGCCATAGCACAGTGGTTCTTCACGAGGGATAAAAGTCAGCTTAAGTGGCCAATTGCAAAATCCATCTGGAGAATGTTCAGGTATCTGCTGTAATCTTCATTAGAACACTTCAAACAGTCTTCAAACAATTTGGACCTTAACCAGGCCCAAATTTCGCGAACTTTCCCGTCCGCCAACTCGTTCGTTTTTGTTATAGGCAGCGAAAATAAGCGTTTTCATGCCAATTCTAACTATATTTCCAGGAACAGTCCGGAGGCCTTGAATTTTGTTTATTATTCGGCGATAGGTCATTTTTGCCTAATTGCTATCAAGCTCTAAGGAGGAGTCATTTTTGGCTAAATCTCTACTAAATGGGTCGGTAATTTTCGTTTTTGTTTTAAACTATTCCCAAGAAATGCACCTAGTTTAAAACAAATAATACAAATGGGGCGATGTTTGATTATAGATAACTATACCAACGGATCAAAATTTCCGAGCCAATGTACAATGTTCTCATTATAGAAGTATATAGGTCGATTTTACCCTTTAGACGCACATGTACCTTAATTCTGTACTGAGTACTCCCCCGTGGTCACTACTCATAACAAATGTTTGGATTTGCATAATTAACCAAGGCACGAAAACACTTCTAGTTTGTGAGACACGTCCTTGGAAGCTAGTTTTGAGAAATGTCCAGATTTGAAATCTTCCTTTTTAAGGAAACCTAAAGACAGGAACATTCCCTCTCAACTCAACTTTTGATCCTTTAATAACTCCATCGTGGGCTCTTTGACTTACAACACAGATACCATCTGGGTTCGCTCGCTTTCGGATCTCTCCTCATCGCACTCGTCATGCTGGTACGAATTATTTTGGGATATGTGCAATCAAAGTAAGCATAATTTCATATCGCTGTGTTTACTCGATTTACGTAGTGTGAAATTAGGTCTTGCGCCGTAATATACCCTTTTGGTATATCTCTAAATAACTTCAATCCTTAACCCATGCCTATAGCCTTATAACGTCTAATTTCTCTCGTTAACTATGAGGATAGTAAACTAAGTTGATGGAAAAGATTAATGTTTAGCAAGAGGTTATATTACGATATTTACGGTATTTATTCTTTAAAATCGAACAGATTTGAAAATAAAAGATTTAAGTGTGTTCATTTGTTGATGTCAAAAAGACATTATAAAAATTACCATTACGATTTAAAAGTCTTAATGATAATCCTAAGATTTTAGAGATAAAGATATAAATGATTCTTCATCCTGATGTGGCCAAATTATTTGATCTCTAACAGATTGCGAGGTTCACAAAGTGAAGTTGTCAGATACGTTCTGAAGTGCCTGCAGTGTGCACTATGGCTATTTGAAAAGGTCCTCAGATACATCAATAGAAATGCCTACATTGAAATCGGTAAGATTGGTTTTGCGTGTTATTGTAACTTCAAGTTAGAGTTCTGGTTTGTACAGTCCTACACCCCGGGCGAAAACCGAACCAGAGATTGTGTGTTATTAATTTATGTTTAGTATTGAACTTGAGCTTTGAACGTTATCATGGTTATGTCCTGTTGCTCCTGTTAGTGAGTTCCACTGTAAAACTGCTCTATAGGGAGAAATGAGTACTTGAAGATCTCCTTTGAAGGCTGCAGTGCCCGGGGGGCCACTTGTATTCAAAGGTGGATATGATGCGTGAACATG